>OZ014445.1:16700136-16865633 GCA_963966035.1 Acleris laterana
ACATTATAAACATGCTGGCCGTTAATACGAACACCACTTACTTTTGTTTTTAAATACAATAAATATTGGGCTATTCGATTTTTGAAAATAATCCTCTTCGCTAACCGCGAATCGAAATGGTTGAATATGACAAAACAATAAAGTCGTGTTTTAATGATACAGATCGAAAGCGTCATTGATAGTGATAATTTATATCTGTAACACATACACCCAGAAATTACATAAAGGTAGTAATACCCCTACTTTATTATTTTATCATTCCGATTCGATACCCGTTTAAGGCAGACGAATTTCCAAAAATCCTTAAATGCAGTAATCAATGAATTCAAAAATAAAAGTAAGTCTCTCTTGTGCAGAATTTGTAATTTCCAATATTTAAAATAGTCCTTGCGGCGTTCATTTTTTGGACCCTCTATGAACATCTGGACACACAAATTAACCTACTTTCGTCAATAAATGTGCGATAGCGCAGCTAAGTAGCGGCCTTTTTACGTGACGAGAACTATATATTTTGTTGTTTTGTCTGATTAGGGATACCCGCCCCATTATTATTTAACTTAGCTATTTAAAAAAAAAAATGTAAATCCGCCGTAATAAAATAACACAGAGACTGAAGAATCAACTCTCTATCTATTACAGTATTTTTCAGGCGTGCACGAACTTTTATTATTATTTTGGGAGCGAAGTGCGGACAAAATTATTATAAATTATACTATGTTTACATGTTTGATATTATTATTAGTTAATTCATTTATGGGTTAATATGTTTTTTTTACGATTCAATAGATACAGCCCTTTAAAGTAAAGACGGACGGTCGGTCGGACAGATAGCGTAGGCATATTAATAGTACCCCTCCCGGTACGGAATCTAAAAATGGGCAGTGTTTGTAATTCACGAACACTGTTATGTATGGATTACTTGATTGCGTAGAGAACTTCACGTCGCTCTGCTTGCGCCCGGCGGGAAACAGTAAGGTGCCGCTGGTGGTGTGGCCGCACGGGGGCCCGCACTCGGCCTTCGTCGACGCCTACAGCTTGGAAGCGGCGCTATTCACTTTACTCGGTAAGCCACACACGCGTGACAAAATCTGGATAAAACATCCGTCACTTTTTGACACGTGTATAAGTACGAGAGTGACGGTTACTCTATCCACATTTTATCACGATACTAGGCCCGCTGTATACATTGTAAAGATTTGCTAGTCAGCAATAGGTAATAGCCTACAGAACTACTTCAACTCAATCCGTAAATATTATTACTAGCTGTACCTTTCTGACTTTGTTTGCAATTGGGATACCCTTAACTGGATACAAGAAGTAACGAATTAGTTTCAATATTCAATACCTACATCTTCACTGCTTTTTTATTTTCACCTTCGTCTTTTTTTTTTAGAAACAAACCGTGTAGGCTCCCCAATAGATCTAAGGTCCAGTTTGGTCCAATGGTCTTTCGAAATTTCAGGTTTCGCCTCACTACAAGTGAACTACCGCGGTTCCATCGGCGCGGGGGAGCAGTCCGTCTCTTTCTTGCTTAAGCGTGTCGGTTCTGCTGACGTCAAAGACTGCAAACTAGCCACCGAAGATGCCATTAATCAGTATAACGTCGATGAAAAAAAAATATGCCTCGTCGGAGGTTCCCATGGAGGGTTTTTGATAGCACATCTTAGTGGCCAGTATCCGGATACTTATTGTGCTGTGGCCAATAGGAACCCAGTGATAGACGTCGCTAGCATGTACAATTCGAGCGATATACCTGATTGGTGAGTTTGTATTCTTGTGTTGTTGCATGTTACGTAGTGGAAAAACGCCTTGGTGGATTATTCTGGAGCACTCAATAATGACCTAGATTCAGTTTTAAACCATTTCGGCTGCAGCGCACCGAATGTAGCTTTAGATTTGTATAAACCAAATCTCTTTACATTTAATAGGTCGGTTTAACGAAAGTTATAGTTTGTCTCGATGCCTGATCCTCAGTATAGCGTAAAAGGTACATCATCATCATCATCATCATCATCATCATCATCATCATCATCATCATCATCATCATCATCATCATCATCATCATCATCATCATCATCATTCACCAGCTCTCCCAAGGAAAGCCACAGAGCCCGGTCCTGACCTGTCACCTGTCATTGGCAGGTAACGGCACTTATGAATAAGATAGCAGTACGGGAAATAACTATATTTGTATATATTTGAGATAGTCATACTAAGACCTTTTTTTTGTTAACATTTATAACTGTCATTTTGACAGTTTAAGTATCATATATATCAACCGGGATGGTGAAAGGATTCTAACGATACCACACACATTTAAATCGGCTCAGGCGTTTAGAAGTTATGGTGGAATAAATAATCTTAGATACACCCACATATGAAGCCTGAAAACATTACACTTCTTTTTTGGGCAGTCGCGTAAAAATGCGTGAATTGCCTAATTTTACTACCTTGCTTCATTTATGATATTTTGATAGCAGCTAGTTATAAACTTACCTCCTAAGGCCCACCATACAACGACACGTCGTCCCTTTCCTTTCTCAACCTCGTATCTGATCGAATAGTTAAATAGGAAAGTAGTCTTTATCTTTAGTGAACATGAGTACTTTTCCTATCTAACAATTGTAAATGAAATAATAAAAGCGAAGCAGGTTTAAAACTAGTTGAAACGGATATGACATGAACAGCGTCAGAAGGGAACAGCTAGTAAACAATATTTTGTCGTTTCTTAAAATATATACTGCAACAATTTTCAATTTATGACAATAATAAACGTATGCCCACGTTTATTATTTATTATCTAATACTCATATTTTAATAATACTTCTTAAATTGATTCCATTATACATCATTCCGCTGCAATGCGCAGTGTATACGGTACGGCCCGCCCGCCCCGCGCCCCTCAAACCGTGGGACGGCCGCCGTTATCAAGCAATAAAGTCGGTGACTACATTATCCCGTAGGTTTCGCGTCGCTCCGAATAAACTTCCGCGGCTCAACCGGGTACGGAGACGCGAACGTTCGCTGCCTTCTATCCAATGCGGGTCGATACGAAACCCAAGACTGCCTTCTCGCTCTCTCCGACGTGCTAGACACCGACACCGACGTGTGTTTGTACGGGGCCAGCCACGGCGGTTTCGTGGCCGCCCACTTGGCTGGGCATAGTCCGGAGAAGTTTTGCAGTGTTGTTTTAAAGAACCCTTTAATAGATATGGCTACAAAAGGGCATTATGCTGATAATTCGGATGGGTGAGTTTGCTATCGCTGGTGTTTTTAAGGTTATGGGAGTGCCTAAGTAGTTGTTAGGGGCATAATATCGCACTAACATTTTCTGAACCCGCTGCGTGCACGAAAAACGGTCGCTTCGCTTAAAAAATGGATGGACGTGCCGTGCCCGCAAAATGCCCGCTGAAGTGCGACGTATGGTTGTATGTATAAATATAATTAAAGCCAAACAATAAAATTCATCAAAACCCACCATACTGCAGGGAGTTTTTTGAGAGTGGACATTGAATCTACCATTAAAGCAATAAAGTTCAATTACGATTGTTCGATAATGGCATTTTCATTATATAAAGATAGGAAAATAAACCTTATTCTCTTTGCAACACAGTTCAAATTAAATTGCCTTGTTTATGTACATCCAATTGCACACTGGGCCTTACGAGGTTAAAATAATTATGTTAAAACTGCAAGGGGTCATTCCCCCCTTTGCCCTTCCTTTGCTTCGCCGTAGTTATGTAAAACTATGTATGTTTTATTTAGTGTTGCATTATTCCACCAGGGCCTTCAACTAAAATTTTAAGATTTGACCTTGGTTTTGTTATCTATTTTAAACCTCCAACACAAATAGAGGGGTGATTTAAGCTAACGGTCATCTATGTATCGGTCTGTGGCATCGTGGTTTCTAAATGGATGTAAAGATTCGGACGAGTTATTTTATAAAAAAAAGTTGTACGGTCTGGAACTTTAATTGATGAACCACTATAGAACCTTTAGGATTTCCTTATCAAGATCTCACGCGTTCAAACTCGGTCGGTCTGGGTTTGAATCTATGTTTGTTTGCCTAATAGTATTTTTTATTCCACCACTAGCTTCTGCCCGCGACTTTGTCAGCGTAGATTACAATTATCGTTAACTCGTGAACTTTAAAAAATTCCGGGACCAAAACTGTCCTATGTCCTATTCCAGGACCTAATTCATAATGATGTATGCCAATTTCATCCCGATCCGTTCAGTGGTTGAAGCGTGATTGAGGAACAAACAAACAAACATCTAAACTTTCTCATTATGTATGTAGTAAGATAACTTCTAAATGCTTAAATCACTTTAGAAATGTGTGGTATTGCTAGAATCTTGTCATCCCGGGTGCCTAATCAGTGACGCAACTACTGTGTGCATTGTTACGCGTCAATGTACAAAAAACAGTAGTGTGGTGGGATTTCCAACATTGAAATCACTTTTTTTTATGGCATGGAGAACGCAAACGAGCACACAGGCCACATTATGGTATATAAGTAGGACAATCTCAAGACCACGATCTTAATACTGCAATCCTGAGACCGCAAATGCGTTGCCAACCCTGAGGATTAAGATTAAATCTATGCTAGTAATTTCACCGGTTGTCTTATCCCGGATTATTACAGAAAAAAGTAGTGGTAGCGATCCGGACGGATCATTTTAACTTTTTGTAAGCCAAACAGCGAAGTTCCACATAGTCTTATGGCGTTGAATTTTGACGGCACGTGCCGACGTTTTGCGTCAGGGCCACGAATTTCAGATGACGTGTTTTGCTGGCTTTGACGTTCAAAAGTTAAATGTGTTTTCTGTTCCAATCGGAGGACAGACATAACACCTGTAATCTTAACAATACTTGTGTATATATTTTTAGGTGCGCGGTGGAGGCCGGTTTTCCCTTCACAGAGAAGGGCGAGCCCTCGGAAGAGGAGTTGCTCGCCATGAGGCGTTGCTCACCGCTCGTGCATGCTCACAAAGTCAAGGCGCCAACGGTCCTCATGCTGGGGAAGAACGACAAACGGGTACCACACTTCCAGGGGCTGGAGTACGCTCGCCGGCTCAAGGCCAACGGGGTCAAGACTAGGTGAGAAAGCTGTTCTATACTTTTATTTTTAGGCACTTAACTAAATGTAAACAAAAAACCCACGTGATATAATTCGTCAGCCAATAGAAGCAGAGCACTGACACGTCAAGGTCGACAGAACAGTTTATATTGGGTGTTTAACAGAGCCACGTGGTTTGGTTTGTTTACATTTAGTTAAGTGCCTAAAAAAGTGGTTCTCAATTATTATTGTTACTATTATTTTATTTTAGACAGGCAGTTGGCACTGATATGTCTAAATCCTTGATCACAGCACGAAATGTCACACTAATTAAGAATGTTTGTCAAACTTATCATCCGATTTTTTTGCGTTCCTGTCTCGAAAGAGGACAAAAGGAACCCGTATAGGATCATTTCGTTCTCCGTCTGTCTGTCTCGTTGAAATTCGTATCAAATACTCAAGGCTGCAAGCCCTTGGAGATGTGAATAAATCAAACTTCCAACTCATGCAATCGAGAGATACGACCGTCTATGCTGCATATTTTGACACTCGCAAGATAATCAAAACCTATAAGGTACTTCCTGCTGACCTACGATCATGATTTTTTTCCTAGCTTTTTCCCGCGGCTGCGTCTGCGCAGTTTACCGCAATTCGGGAGCTGTAATGAGTACGAAATGAAACTCAACATGGACTTGTGTTCTTTCACAGAATCTATATGTACGACGATAACCACTCGCTGTCGTCGCTGCCCAACGAAATGGACAGCCTCATCAACGCCGCTGCCTGGTTCCTGGAGCACATACAATAGACCCCATACACATTACCCAAAATATAAGTTCGATTCAGCAGCTTACGTTTGCAAGCGAAAGCGAGAACCAGGCCGACACTAGCCCAACAAGTATAAATGTTTTGTAATTAACGACTGACCCTCGCTTCGCTTCGATTAGTGTGAGTTTTGTGTAACACACGTACAAAATCCACAATTTATTACACATAAAAACCTTCCGCTTGAATCACTCTATCTAGTGATGAGCCCGTTGCGTAGTTTTTAAGATCTAAGCGTACATACAGACGGTGGGACCGACTGTTTTATACTATGTAAAGATGTCAACTGCCGTGTTGATAATTGAATAATTTATTGTAGATTTTACATGAAATAAAAAAGGACAAACTTGGTAGTACTGCAACTAAAGATCTTAATTTTACCGTAGAGACGTCAGAAATCAACTTTGTTGGAGCTTTGGTATCGAAATTTTCCTTCGGACCTCTTCATTTATTTTTATATTTTTTTATGGCGTAGAGTATACAAACGAGCACACAGGCCACCTGATGGTAAGTGGAAACTGTGACCCATAGACATTCGCATTCACAAGACTGCAAATGTGTTGCCAACCCTAAAGACTAAGATGGAATGCCTCTAAGCTAGTCATTTCACCGGCTGTCTTATACCCAAACCGGAACACAACAATAATAATAATAATAATATATTTTATTTCAGACCAATGATCCATATTTTGTTAACAATGCGAACACTGCTGTACCTCTAGCGAATAGCGATTACGCCACTAAACCTCGGACTATATTTTATCATAGAGGAACCGAAATTCGGGAGACTGTGCTATGAGCGGTGAATTTTCCACCTTACCTTCCACTCTTCAAGTTCCGTTGATTTTCATAACCAGTCAATACCGGTTCACACTCTATCAGTCATTCATTTATCGTTTTTGTTTTGAAATTTCAACGTTAAATTGCGTTATTGTAAATCAATCGTGAGATGTTTATAAAGTATTTTGCATTATTACTGGGCGTTTTGGCATATGACGGCAAATTGTTGCCTAATGTACCTGGCTCACTATCATTATATACGTCATATACTCCCGCCGTTCAACCAGAGGGGTCATTATACGGATGGGTAATTTCACATACAGCTATTTTATCTTATCGCCATTCATTTATGTTTTGGTTGGTGGTGGACCCCATATGATTGGGGTAAGGGCAAAATGGTGATCATTTTTCAAACTTGGCCCTGATTGCGCTCGTTACTCTGCGCATTTTTTTAGGTATTCCTATTTTAGGTAAAATTGTATATTTTATTTCCTGCTGAATGCGATAGTGACGAACAGTCTGACGAAGAAATTTTGTTATTATTTAACTAGTTTTTTTTTGTTGTGGGAATTTTTCCACATCTTTTTGGCTCTTCTCTTGAAATTGTCCAAGTAGCAACAGAATTGTATCGTAAAATTTGGTATTTTATACATTAAAAAACACGATGAAGATCCGCGTAATGTGCACTTTACTTAAACCAGCGGATTAGTTAAGCATTTTAAAAGCCAAATGTATTTAGAATATTGTAATGATTTATTTTTATTATAAGTGTTTTTATATATTTATAAATACATGGTTTTGCCATTGTACGTTTTGTTTTATTTTTACCTTGCAATCGTACTATATTACAGTACTGCCAATTTCTTAATAGCGATCGGCAATCTTCGTTTTTGTATGAAACACGAGTGACAAATATACTATCAGTTGCGAGTGCAAGCGTGATAGCGATAGCCAGCCGAAAGGCGTTGAGAACGGAACGTCGTTTTCGATCTGGACATAAAACTTGTTCTTACCGGCTCAAGCCGATTCCTCGTCGATAGGTCTGGGGAGACCCTAAGGGTGAATTGCAAAAATATTGTACCTACATAGTTAAGGAGTTAATTGAGACAACGTTAACTTTCTTCCATTGTTTTTCCTTTCTGTAACGAAAGTTATCCGTATGACTATAAATGACTAATCTTCGTTACACAAAGGAAAAAGTTAAGGATTTACTAATTAAGCCCTTAACTATTTACAATATTTTCGCAATCCAGGGTAGATTGCAAAAATAAAGGGGTTGTCCCTCGGAAACCCTAATACCTAACGTTTATCCTAACGCAATGTTTGTTCCAAATTATAGTTTTCCATAAACTGGTTTTCAACTGGGTCAGATAACCTTTTAAGTTTCCAAAAATACCTGCGGGTTAGGTTACCTATTAAACCTCAGGAATATACCCACAGGAGTATTACTGCTATAACATCTTTACAAACTTTATAGGTAGGTACTTATTAAAATTGTATGTGTAACAACTTTATAGTCCTCATGATTGCTATGACCAGTAATATTTATATTACCTTTAACAATATGAACTAAATAAAATACATTCCGACATTAAAAGATATGAACGTATTTTTAATGACTTTCGCCAATATGACTCGAAAATCGGAACGACAAAATTATACTTTCCATTATAATGACGTTCAACATTATGACTAACAGTAATTATGATGAAAAAAAGGAAGAAGGGCCGAATCTTAAGTACCCGAAACCGACGTGCGTGCATGACTCGATGTATGAATGAGGAAGAAGCGAAAGAAATTTGTCAAGATCGTAGCAAGTGGAAAGAAGTGGCCTCTGCCTATTCTAGGAAACAGGCGTGATTTAATGTAATGTAATGTAATTATGATGAAAAACGTTAAAGACTAAAAACGGAACATTAATTTTATAGCAGACAATAGACCTAACTTTTAGGCATAGCACAAATCACATTCGTGTATAATTTACAGACCCTTTCAAACTGAGCCAATAAAAACAATTCAAATTACTTCCCCAATCATTCCCCCCTCCCTGAGTGACAGGTGCCGCGTCATATGGTCGGCGTTAATGCCACCTATTTCATATCCCAAAGGACTAATAACAGTATGGTCACCCTAAAATATACCGGACTTGAAAAAACAAGTAACATACATACGCTAGTGTTACAGCGCAAGCGCAGATCCAACTCTAATATACTTGTGACGTCTCACTTTCACGTTCTAATGAGGTCGATAGGCTGATGACATTATATGTATAGGTACTCGTATCTTAGTTATGCCATAATAAATAAAAAATAAAAAAATCGTGCGTGATTCGGAACGCAGCAAATTCAAATTCAAATATTTTATTGCATAAAACAGTCGCAGCAAAGTACAGTCGAGTTCATAAATATGTGTAGGTACACTTTAGTACCTTGTAACTTTAATCGTTGTTACAATTCATATATGGCAGTTTGAACATGACATTAAATAGACTGACTGACTTAAATAGATGACGGCTGTATTTATCTAGTCATAGACGATATGCTGACACGTTATGTCACATTTTCGACAACGTGTAGTTTTTTTCTAAATGAAATGCTAGATGGTTTGTAGCTAGGTTTCGTAACAATCGGTTGGCGGCTTAAGATATATCAGCTCTGAAATTAGAGGTCGCTGTTATATCGGGGCTTTTTAATTATGTATTTCATAGACATAAAAGCCTTAATGTCATTCGCTTCGTTCGCATGTCTATCATACCGGATCGAAAGTCCATTTTTAACTGAACTATTTAACTAAGTAAAAAACAAGCTTAAAAACCCGACTGCATTTAAACTGTCGTCAATAAAAATATTTAAATCCCATAAAATCCGATTGAAAAATACTTTTTTAATAATTGACACTCGCAGCATCAAGACGAATCTAATGACGTACCTATATTTATTGGCATCGGTTGATTCGTTGAGTAGTTATGAGAGGACATTGGAACGAAAATACATACATACATACAGGTCAAACACATAACCCTCCTTTTGGGCATCTCCGCAGTTGGGTAAAAAGGATATTTGTTCGACCCGTATTCGGTATTTGGTATGTAGGCTGTTATGGAACACCGAGGTCGCTACCAGATACCTCCGTTGTAAATAGCATAGACACAAATTAGAATTCATAATAAGTAATAAATGTTTTTTTTTTCATAAAGGAGAATAAAACCAATTTAGGTATTGTACCTACTATCAGCCCAGTGGAACCGTGACCCACCATACAACGGTGTGACAGTGGCATTACAAAACAATTTCTTTGACATTTTGTCACCATTTGAATCATAACGTTACTGTGACACAGTTCTAGGGAATGCAATTTAACCGGTTATTAACCGTTTTAGTATGAAAATAACCGGTTAAAACCGGTTATTACCGGTTATTTGCATTCCCTACACAGTTCTATGGTGGGTCAAGGTTCCAACGGGCAGATAGTGCCTACCTAATATAGAATTAACACTGGAATGGTCGCCACTCCACGTGGTATCATAACTAGCCTTGACGCTGGGTTTCAGGGCCACCGGACTGAAAATAGATGAGAACATTACCAGCAGACTTCCTTTACACACGTTAAAAAAAACTAAATACTTAATAATTTGACGATGTTTTATTTTCTAGTAAAATATTTGGGTGATGAGTATGAGTGTTTGTTTCTGAGTCCTCGATGCTTATTATGTATTAAAGTATTTAATTATCTATATTTAAGTATTTATATCGTAGAATAAGCCTAGAGCTTATATTCTAAGAGCCCACGACACTAAAACTAGTTCAATAAGACTACCAGATGATATTAGGTATATATTTAGTAAGGTTAATGGAAACACAGTTTTTTTTTATATAAGTCCGACATATAAATGCAACATTGGTTTTTCTTCCACGGAAATTGATGATCTTTCAGATGTGCGTTGGTTTTTTTAATTAGAACGATCATACTAGATACTTAAGTACGAAGTGTCGCTGTCATGCTGTTGCCACAGATTAGACCAATCAGGGGGGCTTGTTTCGCTGCATAGTCGTATCGTATAGCCCTACCCCTCCCCTGTTCCGAAGAATAAACGAAACTTAGGAGTCTTATTATCATAATAGACATGGTCCTTCCATAACTAAAAAAAAAATTGCTTTGCCAGGTTTTTTGAATTACAGCATTGCCATTTCCTGTTCCGCCATTAATGACGTGACTAATTATATGTCCATTAGTCTTATCGAACTATGTTTAGTGTCGCGGGCTCCCCTACTATTTAGCAGTAGGGTAATTATGAATACCACCTAACCTAACCGAAATAAGAAACATTCCATCATTTTTGTCATTTTTAGAAGAAGCTTATGCTGCCAACTGTACTTTTTTTGCAAAGTATCTGTTTGTCAAGACAAAACGAGTCCCAACACGGTGTGGGTCTACGTTAAGCATAGCGGAGACCCTTTGCCATCTTCCGACGGTATCATGACATCAGCTCTTATACACCATAATATTTTGACACACAAGTAAATTGTTTCAAAAAATCTAAACCGCGAAAAATGCCGACTTCAGTTAGAGAGACTTTCAGGTTATTACGTACATACCATTCTAAAAGAAGTTATTTTTTGCGGTTTGAAGACGGGTGCATTTTGGTTTTTTAAAACATTAATTTCATTTTATACTTTTTAGTGATCATTATGCTGCTATGTAGTCCCACAGCTCAATTAAGTAATAAGAAACCATAGAACAATTCAAGCTCGCCGCAAGCAACGCCGCGGGAAAGTCATAGTCATATATTTGAACCTAAATGTGCTTCGTCATAGTCGCTTAACTATCTTAATCGAGATATCTTATCGCCACCCTTGAAATAGATACCGTTTAGGAGTTCCGGTGGCCACCTGTGGTCTTCATCATCAAACTTTAACCAAATAGTTCTTTCCAAAAGCAAATGCATGAGTTACAATGAAAAATATGATCATAAGTAAATCACATTAAAGAAGACAGTTATTTTGAGCCCACTATAAAACGGTTACGTTTATTGATCATACAATAAACACAAAAAAAACCGGACAAGTGCGAGTCGGACTCGCTCAACGAGGGTTTCGCACAGACACGGTTAACTCAATTCACGGACCGTCGTTCCTTGCATCAAGACCCTGTTTTTTGTGATTTAATTACGATGCTTCAGATTTTTTAGTGTAGGAAAATACCCAAAGGTAAGGTAAGGCTTGCTTGATACTGAATTTTTTACTTAACAAGTTTTCAAGACTAAAGTTTCAAGGGTTACGCAAACAACTTGAAGTGAAGGGTACTTCATATATTATTGCAGTGGGCAAAGCCGCTAACGACAAGCTTGTCCATTATAATAATGTAAACATGGACACCCTACACAAGTGGAACGTGAGTGACGGCAAATTGTTTTAATACCCAATCCTAATAAATTAAGCCCCTTAGTAATTGGGCATGGTTTTAATGGTGTGGAAAATTGCTCCGGTGTAATCCGGCGTCAAAGTATCGGTACAGAAAAGTAACTGCGCCCCCTTAAGGTGGGTCTGCACTATAGGGTTCCATCGGATCGGACTGCATGGCAAATCTACGGGACTTTAGTCCTATCAAATAAAAACATAACTTATATGCACACAAGCCCTTAACTATTGACCACAGAAGAGACAACTTTTGTTGACCCGTCGCAGCGGGACCGATCTACCGACGTCAACCCCATAGAGCAGTGAACAAACATGTCCCGCGCATTACAATACAACCCCTCGCGTGCCCGAGCGTGACGGTACCGGGCGCGACCACGGCTCCCGGCGCCTGCATCCCTCTCCGTACGTATTGCAGGGTTATTAACTCTGTACTTACAAACGGTAACGTACTATTAAAGGTTTATTCGGTTTGGTAAGAAAAGCAGAGGTACATGCTGTTTTACTTTTTATCTAAGTAAGTAAGTAAGAAAGAAAATATATTTATTCACAACAACGGAAATCTATGGAGTAAAAAAAAAACTACGCAAAGTTGGGCAATTGTTGTGAAATGGTCCCAACGCAGCATGTGCCGGCTGATGATCACAAGCTAGTCGACTCGAAATAGATTTTCACTAGAGCATATAATTCACATAGCTTTACGGGTCTTTGTATATACAAGGACTAGGTATCAATAGTATATTAACAGTACGATAACATGTCAAAGAGGATGTTTACCGTCGTAGATGCCGTTGTTGATGTTAATGAAATGTTTAGTAAATTAATTAATAGCCCTAGCTCCAACTAAACTCTGGTTGTTAAAACTAAGGTTACTATATAACGACAAACCTACTTATAGATAAATAAAATACTAAAATAACATTCATGAACAAATATTCACACCCATCTCATAAATAAAGCGGTCATCCCCAGATCGAACCGAAGATCGCTTAGCTTCTACCAATTCCAACTAGGTACGTTACCGTGGCGTCAGTATATCCAAATATAAAGTCAACTTTAAAGTTCCAACTGCTCAGAGGGCCCAGATAAGATGCATTACGCTAACTATCGTTTCTATTCGTTTAGTTTTTAAACCTATCGCGTCACTGGCACATCACGTGACTTTTCGTATCACGTCATCTACCAGAGACGCAATTGGTTTAAAAACTAAAGGAATAGAAACGATAGTTAGCGTAATGCATCTTGTCTGGGCCCTCACAGTTCTTTTTATATGCTGCAGAAGTTAATAAGTTAATGAAGTCAGAATATTACACAGGCCGTAGGGTTTTTCAAAACTTGCTTCTTATAGTTTCGCATCAGATAATGTCAAACGGAAGCGACCACCTTAAAATTGTTGGACTTACATTTTAATCAATGCAATATTATATTGCTACCTACGCGCCCTCATTCCCAGAGTGGGGTAGGCAGAGCTACAGAATTACCAACAACTCAAAAAACTTGTTTTTTGAGCAATATTAAAAACCGCGAAATTATGGAAATGAAGCACATTTTATCATTAATTCGGTATTACGACCAGACCCTTAAAAGATTACCCATACTAGATATAGATATGAAACCCGGTGATGCATTAGCGTGGTGCCTTTGCAATGTATGCCGAATTGTCACCTGTCACATGTCATTGTCAATATGGTGTAATAGGGGCTGGTCTTATCATTAGAAATTAGAAAGTAATCATTATATTTTTAGTCGTTTGCTCACCTTCTATTTCAATTCAACTCTACAGTACCTAACAAAGAAAATTAACCTTGTGGTTTGAAATTAAAGTACCTACTTACCTGTAAGTTAAGTACCTATGCTTTTTTACCTGTACTATTTATGTAGTAGCTATGCACATAAAAAATACCGCCAATAGGAAGTTACACGTGTACATTTACGGTAGATACCTCCTTATACTTTATCGAAATACCTTTTAACGAATGTATCATTCATTATGCAGTATTTCCATTTCATTGGAAGGCTTTCTCGTCCTACGTTTTTATTAGTAGTCACAAGTGTAACCTAACCTAATATACGTAATTAATGTTTAAGATAATTATCCTGAAAACATCATGGCTTCAGCAGAAAATAGAGTTCGATGAAATGAAATTTGATGAAATGTTACAATCGATGAAGGGAACTTCGTTAAAATGATGTGTTTTAGGTGTATGATAGGTTTGCTTTGAACTAGCTAAAGAAATAGGTAGTTAAAACTTTATTTTGGAGAATCAAGACAAAGAAAATTTACATTCATTTGGTATTTGGTACATATAATGTAGGTGAATAAATTGGTGGCGGATACTAGATTGCCGACGCAGGGGGGTGGTTAACCCCGTTTCTACGAGTAGGTATAATTTGAAAGTGCAATGAACCCTTGAATCAGCCTTGTTTACCTTTAGAAACCAGTTTTGTATTGAAGTATAACGTGGTACTTACTTAGGTTCGCTCTACGTTCATCCCATGTTTATAGTACAGTAGACGGTTCTTTCTACGTTCAGCCCATGTTTATAATACAGTAGATACTCATATACAGGGTGTCCCAGAACTTGACGAAAATATTACGGTTAAAGAAAGCACCTTCTTAATCGATCTAGAATAAAGTTTTAAACTCAATATTATATAATAATATATTATTACAGTTTTTAGCCAAGGGAGGCTAGGGGGGTAGCGTTCTTAACCAGTATCATTAAAATCTTAATAACTCCTAAACGAACTAATTAACAGATTGAAAAGTTAAAACTATATACCGGCGTGAAGTTAGCAGCCTAAAGTTAGCTGCCCATGAAAACCCGACCAATTGAAGAAGTCAGATTATGAACAACCCTTAATCTAAGTCAAAAGTGGTTTTCTAGGTCAGTAACCGCATCATAAACGCTAAAACATAAAGCGTTAACAAAAAGACAAGCCTGGGACACGAGAACTATGAAAAAATATCACTTTTATAATTAGGCTGCTAACTTCACACAGAAATTTAAGGTCAAAAAAAGGTTTTCATACATTTTTGTATGAAGTAGTAGAGATTACACTTTATAATTGGCATTTTAAGAATCCTCATCAGACGCTTGATCTAACAAGACCAGTTTTGTCAATTTTGAAAGAACAAGGCTACCTATAATATAGATAAACACGTTAGCAGCCTAAGCCTTAAGACGGTTTTTCATATATTTTTGTATGAAGTAGTAGAGATTACACTTTATTATTGGTATTATAAGATTCCTTATTAGACGCCCGATCTAACAAGACCAAATGTATCAAAATTGAAAGAACAAGGCTACCTATAATATAGGTATACACGTTAGCAGCCTAAGCCAAAAGAAGGTTTTTCATACATTTTTGTATGAAGTAGTAGAGATTACACTTTATTATTAGCATTTTAAGAAACCTCATCAGACGCCCGATCTAACAAGACCAGTTTCGTCAATATTGAAAGAACAAGGCTACCTTTAATATAGGTATACACGTTAGCACCCTAAGACAAAAGAAGGTTTTTCATACATTTTTGTATGAAGTAGTAGAGATTACACTTTATTATTGGCATTATAAGAATCCTCATTAGACGCCCAATCTAACAAGACCAGTTTCGTCAATATTGAAAGAACAAGGCTACCTTTAATATAGGTATACACGTTAGCACCCTAAGACAAAAGAAGGTTTTTAAGCTATGTCCATATAATTCAATAGTAATGGACTTTTCTTACCGGCCCATCGGCCCATAATATAGTTTTATTATGGGCCGGTAAGAAAAGTCCATTACTATTTACCTTACCCCTTAAATACTTAGGTGCGTCCATTTCTGGGACACCCTGTATAGTAGGTATTCTAATAAGCTGAATAATATGACAGTGGCACTCGCATTATAATATAATGGGAAGGAAAGTATTGAAAATCATATTCGAAGCATATTTTATAAAAGTACGTCCGAGTATTATCGTCTCCTTTAATTATTAATTAAATACCTTATGCTTTCTCATTAGACATCAAATATCCCATTGTTCCTACCCTTGGGTAGGTAAGTAGTTATCTAGATAACATATTTAGTAAAACTAAAATATCAAATGTTATACTACATTAGCTTGATTGTATTGTTGAGATGTATTAAGTTATTTTAGTTGTTTGTTACCTGAGTTTTTTTTCTTAACTAATGGCAAGGTGTATTTCGCCAATGTTAAGTATTTTTTAGACAATCTCCATGAACTTATTAGAAAAATAAGTCTATGGATATCTCACTCGAGGACAATTGTTCGGTTAAACAGTATTTCAATACTCTGGTGGACTAAACAGAAGCACAAGGGGTTCGCTCCACGCGCTTCTGTCAAGTCCTACCTAAATTTCATTATTCTAATTCGATTGTTGTCATCTCTCATACCTCTACCAGTGGGTTTTGGTAAAGCCTTCAATGCATACCTACGAAAAAAAATACCTACTTACAAGTAGGTATTACAAGTCACGTATTGCGTTTTTTTAACGCGGTAATAATATAGCAAAGTTCGAGGAAGCTACCCGCACTAACTCAGTGATAAGACGACAGGCGTGACTAATTGCTGAGTATGCGGGTGCCTGGCCATATCTCCTCCCATGGTGGAAACAAGACTACCCCTACCACTCCACATCGCAATGGGCATACACACAGTTCAGTCGTACAAGAGCCCATTGTTATTAACTGGCAAGCTTCAACCAAGTGTGTAGAGCCACCCGCGTGTACGAAGCGGAAAAATATCGATTCCCTAACACCTGTTCGAGGCACGACGGAGCGCGCACCTGCCTCGGCCACACAAGCCAACGCGCCGCCGGCCCGCGCGGTACGCTGACCGTCGCGACGTCACGACGGCTATTGATCGACCACCATTGACCACCATCTAGCACGTAAGCAGCCAAAGCTACTTTTCCAAGTCTAGGTGTAAAAACTTTTGAATTTCAACGGTCGTTAGTTCGTTTTACGAAGCAATGATTTTTTTTTGTTCGTTTTCTTATGTAAATTTTCGTGATATTATGTTAATCGTAGTTTTTATAGTCAATAAATTTGTACGGGGCCATAATTTTCTCTCGGCTTAGAGTCAAACGTATCCATGACATACAACTCTAGCGGACTTAACCTTAGTACATCAAATACGAATTACTTATTAACTTGCTGATTCATCGCCGCCGCCAATGACTCATCGCTGTTTGTCGCAGTTCCAGTGATGTGAAGACGCCATGTACATAACATCGGGCCTGTCACCGGCATCTGGCGAGATGCTGGACACGTCCGGACTCCAACTCTACGGAGACGCCGGGGACCAGTGCGGGTACTTCTCAATCGACCACACAGTCCCAGAATCGTCACACACTGTTGAAATAGAGTACGTGTACGAACAGCCGGAGACCTACGCTCAAGTGGAAGAACCGAGATCAAAGCCTGAGACGACCGTGATTGAGGAAGACCAGGAAACAGACTTGACGAATCTAACATGGCTGCAGAATATAACGAATATAATGGCGATCCCGCAGTTCCCGATTTCTCCGGTCTCTCCGAACCCCCCAGTGAAGACGCAGCCACAGAACACGAGGCTACACAAGTTCAATCAGACCATAGCGAAGAGTCAGAAAGACTTCATGGAGAACAGGGAGGAGTATCAGTGCAACAGTGACAAGAAACCGCCGTACTCCTATAGCACTTTAATCTGCATGGCGATGAGGTACAACGACGACAAGATGACACTCTCGGCCATCTATTCGTGGATAAAGGAGAATTTCAAGTATTATAGGAACGCAGACCCTACTTGGCAGGTGAGTCAGTGGTCATTACAATCTTTCTTTACATACCTAGTACCTACAAAACAAAGTCGCTCCCGCTGTCTGTTCACTTAGATGTTTTAAACTTCGCAACGGATTTAATTGCAGTTTTCAGCAATAGATTGAGTGATTCCAGTGGAAGGTTTTTAATTCTGTATAATATACGGGTGTTACAGAAAACTCACATAAACCGAAGCGAAGCGAGGGCGGGTCGCTAGTATTATATAAGTGCGTTATTAACTTTGGCATTGTGTTAGGGGTGGGAACCAACCCCGCGACCAACGGCTGCTAATAAACGGTAGTACCGTATGCGATGCGATAATTAATACCTATCTAGTAATGCAGTATGTATATGAGTAGGGAGATCGAACTCATTATTCGTAAATAGATCGCGTATCCAATGCAAAGGCGATTTTATTCATGATATTAACTGTAGGTAATCTTGAGTCGAAGTAGTTTTGATACTTATAATATTTTTCCAAGAGTTTAAAACGTAGTTTCATAAAGACGCCATCGCCATAGGGTAGAAGTACCGTTTGTGGTCACTGTTCCCTTTTTGGCCACTTCAGTTTGAAATGAGTATCAAAAATACTGTGAAATTAAAAGTAATATTCATAAATAGTTAACACTGAAGATAAATATTAAGATAGGATATCATAGTATTTTTGTAATTTCATAATGCTTTAAATATTGGATAACATTTAATATGGCCAAAAACGGTCTTCAGGTGGCCAAAACCGGTACTTCTACCCTACCTATCGCTGTTTCTTTAAATCAGCAATTCGAGGTAGTACACGTGAAGGCCTTTAACCCCTGACGCAAAAAAGGGGTGTTACTCGGATTTATAAGTTTAACGAGTGTAGGTATTCTGAGTAACCTGTGTCTGTGTATTAGTGTGGAAACTATTCTGTAACTAAGTACCTACGGGTTTTTTTTTTTTAAAGAAAACTTTTTTAATCGGGATGGTTTAAGCTAGGTGTGACATTTCCGATTGATAAAATGACGTCAAAACGCTAGGTTTTGATTTCCGACCAAATAAAGATTTTTAAAGAAAGAAAAAATAATTTGTTCACTGCACACACAAGACACACAAAAAAAACTGTGCAATAAACAAGTAGTTAGTGTGTCCTAGACACAATGGATCGGGTTTTTAAAATATAGATACGAGTACATTGGTCTTTCTGTATAAATAATACTTTCGTAAGATCGAATTTAGATGGCATCTACTGTGTGAAGCCTTTTCGATAAATATTAATTCAATTAAAACAATACAGAATAAATTAATTAGTCGTATGAAGTTCAAGTTCAGATCCTTAATGTTTAAAACAAATATCGCATGGTAAAAAATATCAAGTGATAAAGGGTTTAAGTCTAGTTTAGTCCGTTCATGTATATACTTACTTATACCCTTTTTTATTATGAGTTAAGTCGACTTGTACCCTTTTTCACTAAGACCCCAGTATATAGATTTAGTTGACAATAGTTTTTTTTAAAGGTGTTCTGATAAAAATCGAGGTTATGGAGATTTGTCTAAATTATTAGATCTAATTTTTTTTAATTTTTCATTCCTATTTAATGAGAAAACTATTTAAAAAAATGTATTTTCACGCCCGCTTTGAATTAGTGGTTGGAATTATTTCGTTTGGAGAAACCTTTATACCTAAGCATGGTATTTTTCAGAACACCTTTTATATTTCTGTTGTCAATTCAGTTATAATTTTATTTTGTGACTTTATGTCCATTCACATTCGATCAGTTTAGTATATCCTATAATATAGTTTTTGAATCATTATTTGGTCGACTGGGAGAGAATTCTTTTTTTTTTTAATTATTTTAAAATATAATAAGGACACAAAAAAAAAAATTGTGTGTCGGTGAAATAGCATTTAGTTTCATCATTTTAGGTTGTGCACTTTATCCAGGGAGGGACACACTGTATAAATATAAACATACCAAAAAAACAAAAAACCCAAGACTCAAAAACAAATGCACTCGTCACATAAAATGTTTGCCCATACCGGGAATAGTGCTGGGCGGGCGCTTAGCTTAGGTTCGTAGGGTTACGCCGCCAGACGCGTGGTTATAAGGGTTCCGTACCACGATGGTAAAAAAGGAACCCTTATGGTGAGACTTCGAAGTTTGTCTGTCAGACCGTATTTCACAGTAGTTTTTATCTGAAACTATAAAAGCTAACAACTTGAAATTTGGCATAATTGTATAACTTAGGTATTGCCCGCATATGTTTTAGTAAGAAAAAGAAATATTTTTTAATACTTGAAAAGGTCTCTAGAATGGGAGGTTAAAAAATTAAAGTGATTTGATTCAGGTAAACGGTGTTATATAAACTCCGTAACTTAGGTACTTTTTGATTTCTATAGCCCAAAATGTACAAAATAAATTTGTGATTCCCTTTATTTTCGAAGTTTATAGACCAAAATATCAGTTTCTTTTGACTAATTAATTATACTTTACCAGTAAAAAAAAAATATTTTCTGTTTTCCGACCATGCTATCTTAAATACGGAAACCTCGGTGCACGAGCCCGACTCGCACTTGACCTCTTTTTTATCGTTCACGCAAAATACGTTGATAATCTGTCAAACGAATGGTCGCAAGGGTTATCAGTTCGGGAGCCCCACATTTAATAAACGTTAAATCGGTAGATAAGATTAGATCTAATTGGTGATACGTAGAGAATGGATTTATATTGTGAAGTGGTACGCGAGAGCGCGTCGATAGCGCGGTGGGATTTACAGGGAACGCCGAATAGAACCAGAGGGCCTAATATGGCTGCGTTTATCACGTGATAAATTTTGGATAAGGCATCCGTCACCTTCTGACAGGTAAATGAGTACACGTGTCAAAAAGTGACGGATACTTTTTCCACAGTTGACATGCGATATAGACGCGGTCATACTAGGACCGCAGGGGTCTTATTCTCTCAAAAACAACGGGAGGTCGGACGAACGAGCTAAATCGCAGCGGTGAGTTTAAGTCCAGTCAAAGCGAACAAAACACATTTTAGCGCGTGCATTTTCAATTTGGTAGGTAGCATGGTTTCTGTCGATAAGATCGAACGTATAAGGCCTAATTGTGAATGCACGCGCTAAAATGTATTTGTTCGCTCTGACGGGACTACCTACTTAGACTCACCGCTGGGATTTCGCTCGTTCGTCCGACCGTCCGTTGTTTGTGAGAGAATAACACCCCAGGACTTGGACGGTTCGAAAAACAACGGTTAGCTATGGTTCCTAGGGCCTCTAATCAACACGGTAAAATCCATATCATCTTCGTCCCGTTAAAAACAATACCATAACAACTTACAATTTGAATTTTACTACGAGGCGCAGGTTCTTCGTTAGCGGTCGCTCGAAGCGAAATCTATTCGGGAGCGTTATGATCGCTGGGATTAACTAACAGGCCCTTACCAAGGTACATAACACTAATTAGGATTTCTATTCGTTTCGTTTTTAAACCTATCGCGTCACTGGTAGATCACGTAAGTTTTCGGATCACGTCATATTATCTAGAAACGCTAGTTAGCGTTATGCACCTTGGCAAGGGCCCCTGGTTTTAATACTTTTTGATTCTACCTGCACTTGGATGGCGTGGCGACTACGGTCTTTTAAAATGAGCCTGCTTGACTTCAAGCTGATAAAATGAAAATTCGATTCAAGAGCTAGATATAAGGGCAGGAAACACGAGAAAACGGTGGTGATGCGAATGAATTAGTGAGAAAAATTAACCGTAATTTCGAGAAGAAACAGTTATATATTTATTTTTGATGAAAACCGAAATAATAACGACTTTGTTCGAGCGGAATCGAAATGAAAATAAATCTTTTTGAAATATATGGCATTTATGACGAGTTAGTTAAAAACAATGAACTGAGCCCTGAATACGATTTGTACTTTATTATTTAAGACTGCGCCGAGCAAACGCCGAGCGTCCAGTGGCGCCCTCATTACTATTATTGGGTTTTCTAATTAACTAAAGAATTTCCTTGGAACCAAACAAAATGTGTTTGTAGCGCAAGTATAAACACAATTTATGGGATACGCAACAAACTTTAATAACAATTACCCTTTGAGTAGTCAGCTTAACGGGAAAATGTGGCCACTTTTTTTCGTTAAGTTAATAACTCGAAGGTGAATTGTTATTAAACTATATGATATACCCTATAAGTTGTGTTTATACTTGCGCTACAAACACATTTTGTTTGGTTCCAAGGAAATTCTTTAGTTAATTAGAAAACACAATAAAAGTAATGAGGGCGCCACTGTACATCCAGCGTACGCTCGGCGTAGTCTTAATTCAACTGATCTAATATCAAATCAATGAGATAAAATCACGGTTTCCAAAAATACGGCCCAAAAACTATACCTAGTACTTAATAGCAAAATTCTAAATTATAATTTTCTTTTCCAGAATTCCATAAGGCACAATTTGTCCCTCAACAAGGTGTTTGTGAAAGTGGCACGATCGAAACAGGAGCCTGGGAAGGGAGGTTTCTGGAAATTAGACCTCGCCCATCTGAAGGGGACCCAGCGCATCTCCAACCGGCCCCACAAGAAGAAGAAAGGAGACAAGATGGAGACCAAAGTAACGGAGGACCACGCAGCTGCTGCCAATGTTTTGGAGACGCCTGTTATTGAAGGTAGGTTTTGTTTAGGGTTCCGTACCAAAATAGTAAATAGGAACCGTTATGCAGTGACATCGGTATCTGTCTGTCTGTATGTTAGAGCAGTTTTCACCAGGCAACTAGGTAAGTAACTGTACTGAACCTTATGCATGTATGTAAACACTTTAAGTTCTAAAACAATTACATTACACAAATATCGAGACAAGCGGGAGCGTGTTACGTTAAACTATTTAACACAACGTAAGATCAATAATGTAAGGTAATTCATGGGCAAAGGTCTTCATGTACTTCCTCCCACGACTACCATTGCACCTTGACAGGATCCTTCATGTATTTATTCTTGTACCTGATGATCTTACCAGGTGGTCTCAGTGGATGTAGATACCCTCCAACATATCTGTCCGTAGCAACGGTGCTTATAATTTTTTTTTTTACTTACAGCGATAGCCTGCGACGCGGCCCACACAGTCACTCTCCACCTTCCGGAATTCAACCTGCAATCTCTGTCAGGCATTGAGCTGGATCAGCACGTGGGGGCCAACGTGATCGTGGAGCCCGTCGCCCCCCCTCCCCTTATCGCTGAAGACGACCTGAGCTCCCTGCTGCTTCAACCTACAGATTGGGATGACCTGCAGCTGGACATGCTTGACAACTATCTGGATTCCTGCTTTAAGTAAGGTTGCTATGGTTTTACTTGAGTAGGTAATTGACTACCTACTTAAATTTAAACAAACAAAATCACGTGACTTGTTATTTTAGCTAGCCAACCACGACAGCCACGTTGTAGCAAAGTTGTTTTATATTAGTCTGTTCAACATAATAATTTTACTGTAACTGTCGCTGCCACTCCGTCCGCGTAGAGATCGATTATCGCAATTTTCTCGGAAACTGTATTTTTTGGATAAACGCAGTAAGAGTATTTCTAAGTACCTACCTGTTACATTATTTTTTTCCCTATTGCAATGGTAATCAATTTGATTACCAGTTAAATAACTTTAATTTAAGTATGTCGTTTTTCCTCGCCTCAATTGGTACAGATAAGTTTACCGAGGTTTTTTTAGGAACAAACTGTGTTACGAATTAGAATTACAATTAAGTTTTTGCTTAAATTTTTTGGTAAAGTAATATCTTTTGGAAAAATAAGTAGACATGTGCCTTTGGAAATTAAGTATTAGATGTAGCTCTCAATTGAGTAATAAATGTGTTTATTTATAGCATTTAGTCTTCTAGTCAAAAGGACAAAATCCCTAAAAGTTAATTAAAATGTACGTTAAAGATAAAAATGTCTGTTTACGCTTCTATAAATATGCAATAATGCACAATTGTTAGCGTAAGAAAAAATTAGGGGTAGTTTTTTTTACAATTAAAAACGAGCTCAAAAATGCATAATGCCGTCCAATGGTTAACAAAGTTGTGTCACTCGGGTTAGTGGTTAAAAATATTCAAGAATTAACATTAAATACGAATCAAATGATCCTGAGGGTCCTTCCTTTATCTTGTCGCATATGAACTCTCTAGTCAGAAAAACGGGACACCTTACAGCGATACCATATTTTATGAGCGTTGCGGAGCAACGCTGTGATTTCAACAGAGCGACGCACGTATTTCAACGCATCGTGTGGCATGTCGTACTATTTTATATGTAGAGCAACGCGGCGGCCACGGGAACGCCAGTGTGGCACCTCTCTTATAGCAAAGTTTTGAACATGAGAGAAATATTTCGTGACATACCAGTGCTCAAAAGATCGAAGATCTACTCGCTCAATTCGTACAACGCTTACATATATTTATTTATATTGTTTACTATTTATACTTGTAATAAGTTTTTTTAAGTATGTATACGGATAAAGGCAGGAATGATGATGATGAATCAATACAAGCAATAATAAAATGAGTAGGTATGTAATTAGATTTAAATGGGATGTGGATTAGGTGCTTTGTCAATAAACGGTCAACTTAAATAGCACTCAGAACGGTTGGCATAACTTCTTGCCTGGGGCTTGTTTGTCTGACCCTGTACCCAGTCAATAACGAAAGAGAAGCACTAAGCGCCAAGTGCGAAAGCACCATTTTCATACCGCCTTTTAAGAAAGTATGGCTTTCCTGCTTAATATCGCATTTCCATCCCTAGGGAGGAAAAACATTCCGAAAACGGAATTGGTCAAACACTTGACGATTTTTGACTTACAAATAGACCATGGAAGAATCTTATACTTTCATGAAATAACTCTACCTTGTGACTCGTTTTTAAATACAGATGCAGTGTCAAATAATAAAATGACTCTCGTTATTTTATGACGATAATTTTGACATAGTAAATTCGTGAAATTAACAATATTTAACTCGGGTCAAAGTATTAATTGTCCGTTCGAATTCGTGCAGACTCATTGATAACTTTTATCATGCGGTTAACAATCTTCTATTGTGCTAGCCTATAGGTATGCTTGGACAAATTAAACTTGGTAAATTTAAGCGTGAGTAATTTTTTCGCAGCGTAGTACGACTACGCCGTAGATGCGGTGCTCCGCCGTAGCGTTCTTAACCTCTACAGAGCGCCACGAATAGGTGATTGTCAAATTGGAATCGTTCTTTGAAGTTACCCATCTTTGGTCACGAGTTTGTCTCAATAAATCATGACATGAGATTGATTGCAATGTATTTGAAATATAAGCAATATTGGCAATGTATTTGTATTTGTAATGTAAGCAATAGGATAAAACAAAGCATGAATATGTTCATGAGCACAAAAAAATAATTGTTTAAATTAAAATTCATACTAAATTGAATACTAACATATACTTAATATATTATTGCCGTATCGATTTCACTAAACACGCTTTCAATAAATAATATTTTCATAATACAGGTGGATTTAAATGGCTCATGTTAACAAGGTCTTAAACGATCGGCATAGCGGCGTTTAACTAAGGACAATTTACCGATCAGTATTATGACGTACAATGTATTTAGATTAGTAATTAAGTATATTAGCTACCTAATAAGTAAGTACTTTTCACCTTGATTAAAGTCTCTACCAAGTGACATTTTAAAATATGTCAGAACTAAACACCTTTATACCATTACACTTAAATTGAATAGCGTATAATTTATTATACTTAACATAATATTAAAGTTCCTAGGCATGCACTGGTACTTTTTTAGTTATAAAATTGTAGTAAACTGCCTGTTGTAACTTAATGTTTTTTTCCTGAGTATTTTTATTTTCCGAGTTGTCTTAAAAAGGTCTCTACGGAGCGATAATGTCGATCTGTATATATTTTTTTTAAGTTGTTCAAATAGTATTTGTATTAGGACCTATGAAATTGGCGGTTTTATATGGAGAATTTTATGAAAACGGTGTTTTTCATACATTTAATTCTGCGGATTATTTAATAACGTCAAATGCAAACCAAACAAAGCTCTTTCAGGAATATTGGACACTTCTAAGCTATAATATATCGACATATCTTAATTACTTAAAAATAGTTAGCTTCATAAAACTCTGCGTGATTGAAACACTTGAACTCGCAGCACATGAAAAGAGTTGAGTTCACACTTTAATTTTTACTTGAAATAAGAAATTTAATTAGGTACACTATTTGTATCTAAAACCTTTATAACATAGTGTATTAATGAAATTTAAAAAGAATTTGGAAGTTAAAATGGAAATGAATAAATTCCGTACGAAATAAAACACGTAAAAAAACGCCAATTTCATAGGGAAGGACCCAATATTTTATTGTTGACGCAGAATGATCTTGGTAGAGATGATTAAAGGGGTGCTCTATTAAGCCTTTTATATCAGATATCCGTCCAGTATTATAATCACGCAGTAACTGCGTTGCCGTAAAGTTTGCTCAGCACAACCTGTATAAAATATCACAAATATATTTACAAGTATATATCGGAGTTTTAAAATGGCATCTTTATATAATAAATATATTTATATTTGTATCTAAATTATACTTAGTTACTATAATTGAAATTAAATTAGGAATGTTTTTATAACGTTTTGTGATTGTGTCGAGCTCAAATTTTGCTGATTTGTTATTGTATGTCGCTTATATGTTTTTGCTTGAGAGGTTTTAATACCTAGTTAGGGTTAGAGCTAGTGATTAATTCAACAAAATTTTAATAATGTCCAACCATTGTAAATAATGTACCTACCTACGGAAGTTATTTTGTCCGGTTCCACATTAGACATAAACAAAGTTATATTCACCTCGGCGTTTCGATAGTGTTGCAACCACCGTGGTCACGAGTAAGACATGTATTAATATTACAAAATTGGCGCAATTCTAAATCTCGTTTTTAAGTAATAGTACAATATTTGATTATTTTATTAATATCAGTCAAGTTCATTAATTAACAACTTTTTCTTAACTCATCTTAAGAAAAACGAACTACCCATCTACCTAGGTAGGTACATACCAATAATAGTAATAATAGGTACATACCTATAATAGTTTGCATACGTAAGAGACTGCCGAGGACGAATACAGTATAAAAAAACATTGTAACGTTACTGATACAACGAATGGTGTTTCATAATTATACATAAAAATAATAAAAAGGTTTTCATTGTAAATAATTAAAGCACTGTGTTTGTATCTTGAATAGAGAATCTCCGTCCTGTGTATTTTGCACTAAAATGGTAAAATTCGTGCCTATTAAGTAGTTAAAAATGTATGTATCTAATCTATAGAATAATTAATTAGAGCTGCGTATTTTACTGGAAATACGAATAAGGTACTAATGTAAACAGCTGTTGGTAATTACCTGATTAAGGTTCCCTGAGGCTGAGAGGGACGCAGCTATCTGTTAGAGCGAGAGACATACCTATGTAACTTTTTCGTTCAAACAAATCCTTCCCCTCCCTCCCAGGTCCCTCTCGGCCCTTCAGTTCGATTGTTGTACTTTAGAAAGCTTTTACACTGGCTGTATTGATTTTAGTATTGATTCTATAAGCTTTTTAAAAACAAAGTTTCAGAACTTCGCAAAATACTCATTGCTTTGAGGATTTCACTCCGCATATGGTGTAGATGAAACATTCTATTGGTTATGTCCTAATGGGTGAACCGCTAATTCAATTTTGATAAAGCTTGGTTTAGAGAAGCTTACAGAAGCTTAGAAAGCATAATTTTACACCTGAAGATCTTAGACACGGATAAATTCGCATAAAAATGTAGACGGCTCAGGTATTTAAATGTAATCTGCAAAATGTAGGTTTAGCATTTGCAACTTTTATATATGTAGTGAAAATAAGTAAATGTCTAGTCATTGCAATATTTGTACATTTTTATTTTGAATAGACATAAGTATTTTTTAGTAAATTGAGGAAATATACATATTAACATGTAAATGATATTTCGTGTTTTGACATGGCTTTCCAAGAACTGAGGTTTAATATGACATGGCTATGCAGTTTATTGTATGGCGAGCGTAAAGGATAGAGCAATAGCACTTATATAGCTGACATTTTCTTCTAAACTTAACTGCATAGATATGTCATAAAAACCTCCCTAGGCCTGTATTATGGTCGCTTTATAGCGGTGGATAAAGCTTCCGTGTTCCGTCACTCTCGCACATACATATTGGTCAGAGAGTGACACATGTTTTATCCACGCTTATCCAAGTCGATTAAAACGACCATAATAGGCCCACCCACTGGTCTAATCAATGACTCGATTTTTAGAGCTAGCCACACTGAAATTCCAATATTTAGTGAAACGTTGGCCATTTCTGGCTTTATTAATAAAAACTTTTGTAGTTTGATATCTTAAGGTAATTGTGGTTTTGAAATCATGGATCATTGTCATGTTATATCTAATATTTCATGTTAGAAGTGTCCTTAAATACTTCAAATAAAACATTAAAATAAAACCATTGTATTATTTAATATCACAGTTTTTTTGTACACATACCTTATAAATATATTCATACATTGTTTGGTCATCATAACAGACATACTTATCTTTGTGTAAACTTATATTAGTGTCAAAAAACACACTGGCCATCATGGCGATGGCAGCATTGATGTTGCCACTTGGAAGTGTTGGCAACACAGAGCCATCTGCCACATACAACCTATTTAAACCAAAAACTCTGAAAGAAGTGTCAATTACTGAGTCTGTATCTAACAAACCCATGGAACAGGTTCCTACAGGGTGATAACTAGTTAACGTTAAATGTCTTATATAACAGTTCCAATAAACATCAGAGAATATTTCATATTTATCACATCCAGGAAAAGGCATCCTGTTAATTTTTCCCCCTATCTGGCTTATAGCTTCGGTAGAAACAAGTTTCAAAACTAACTTTAAACCATTTCTTAGCACATCTAAATCTTCTTCCTTTGATAAATATTTTGGATCAATCAATGGAGGTATTAGAGGATCATTACTGGCAATATAGACAGTACCTCTACTTTTAGGGTGTAAAACAATTGGCAAAATAGTTGCAGCATGCTTGTCAAATATTCTTTTGAAGTAGCCATTCCAAACATCATCCTGTAAATTTAAAGATTTTTTTAAATGGCTACCCCGGTCAGAGGATATTCCTACTGGCAATACCATGAACTGCATGTCTGGAGTATTTTCATTCTTGGTAGATAGAAAACCAACTGCTTCACAACCTGGGGATGTGAAAGCACCTAGGCCATTTAAGAAGTATTGCCATATGTTTAATAAGTTCAGGACATTTAAAGCATTAACCTTCAATGATTCATTAAACAAAACCAAATCCAAACCAGTAGACACATGCTCTTGCAAATTTTCTCCAACTGGCAAATCTTTCACTGTTTGTATTTTGAATGATTCCAACAATTTCTTTGGCCCTATGCCAGACAATTGTAGTAATTTAGGTGTATTATACGTCCCAGCAGATATGATGACTCCTTTTCTAGCGTAGCATCTGATCTTTTTGGATAATTTTAACACCTCTACACCATAGGCTGTGTTATCTCTTAGTAAAATTTTAGTAGCTAAAGCATTGGAGACAATATGTTCGATCTTTAGATTATCGGACATTGACCATCTTTTACCATTTCTTTGACTCAATCTACTTTTCATAAAACTAATTCCATCTTCACCAATTTTATATCCTAGCTCATTGGCACCACTTAACACACTATCAGCTAACTCACTTTGGTATAACAACTCATCTATACTTAAAAAGTCTTTTTCTATTAACTCAAACTGTTTTCTAATATATTCTTCACCATGTTGACCATGAAACCAGTTGATATAATGTGAAATGTTTCCTCTAACATGAACCATGTTGTTGACCTTTGATGAGCCTCCTATAATTTTTCCTTGTGTGAGTTTACATTTCTAAAACAATTATGAGAATTACTATTTTTGTACACACACTTGGTAGCAAAGAAATTGAGCCACTTAGTACTGAACTTTCATAGAAAGTGGCTCAAACCTCTAAGTTTGTGGTTAAGAAACAATTTTGCGACACACTCAGCGTAAAAAGGCACATTGAATTTTAAAAATACGAAATTAAAAACTATTTCTGGGATAATTTAAAACGGTTCACTTACCTTATTTTTCATGCTAAAACAGGAATGGTCCTGTGGCACCGTTTCATACAGCCAATCATAAACAGATCCGTGTAATAAAGGACCGAGAACCGGAATATCAAACAGCGCATTGCCCTTGCCTCCAGCCTCTAGGACGACAAACGTAAAGTTGGTCTCCGTTGCCATTCTGTGTGCAATCAATGAGCCAGCAGTCCCTGATCCCACTAGAATAAAATGTTATTACTCCACCAATTTAAGGCCTCAATGTAACCAAATGTTATTAGAATCTTACCTATAATATAGTCGTATTCTCCTTGAAGTTTGTCTTTATACGAAAACAACAAGTCTCCATGATAAACGATGTTAATAAATAAGTAAAATGAATTAATGCATACACAAAAGATAATAAATTGTATATAATGTATCGGCGACATTATTTATTGACTTCATTTGGATGTGTTCCAGCATGAATACCGTTGTTTGTTTCTAAGGTTTGTTTATATTGTGTATACCTAACCTTTAACTCTAATGTCAAACGTATTTTTTCTTATTTACCTCTGGAAAGGCAAAGGAGTTTGGGCTCATACAACCTAATCTTTAAATTATTATTTTTTATTTACCTCTGGAAAGACAAAGGGATTCGGGCTCATACAACCTACTCCTTTAATTATTTTCATTTGACATTTTGTTTTTTATATAAAATGTCATTGTTGACAATGTTGATTTCGTTGTTTTTTAGGATTCCGTACTCAAAAGGTAAAAACGGGACCCTATTACTATATATGTCCGTTTGTCTGTCTGTCACCAGGCTATATCTAGTCAATGACTCGTGATAGTTAGACAGTTGAATTTTTTATAGATGATGTATATCTGTTGCCGCTATAACAACAAATACTAAAAACATAATAAAATAAATATTTAAGGTCTCCCATACAACAAACGTGTTTTTTTTTGTCTCGTTATTAATAACAGCAGCACTCAACAGGTAGGTAGGTAGACACTTGAAACATTCACACAATATTTAGTTGTATGTTCACTTTAAAAATAAGGAAATAAATTCAAATAAAATGAATATTTGAGGAGGCTCGCATACAATACGATTTTGAAAATTTAAAATGTTATACAGATAAAACAGTAGAATCTCAAGGAAATATCAATGTAGTGTGCTTGTTATGTACTTAATGTAATGAAGAGTCATTTAAAAATGTTTTCTAAAACTAATCAAATACCCTATTATTACGGAAAATATATACAACAAAAGCAATATCTGTTTTAAGATAACCGCTCTTTCAAGGCAACCTTATCATAATATATTATTTCTTTCCTAGTATAAATGTGATGATAAACAATGTATGTTTCACGGGCGGTGACGGACTTACCTACCTACTAATAATAATAACGTTGACTCATAGAATAAAAATATTAACATCTGGGGAAATTAAGCTCTAGGCTTGGTTCAATCGAATAAACTTCAAATAGGTAAGTAATCTCGGTTCCAATGAAGAATGTCAGTAGGTACGCCAAATCGCTTGAAACTTTGTAACAGTAAACTTTAAAAATAAAAAAAATTACTACTTGTTGGTTCATTCAAATAGATCCAGTGGTTTTGATTCTACGAACGTTTAAAATTTCGGCCAATATTAAAGGGCGCGGGTGCCATCTTGCTGGAGTGACGTCACAGATTAGCAGCAGTGCGCGCCATAGTATGATTTGAGTTGTTTTAGAGGGCACCGCAGGGGATAGAGTTTAAAATAACACGTATTTTGTGAAAATTACAAATGGTTATTTATTACGGTTTAAAAGATATAGTCCAGTAAAATAACTCAAATCATACTATAGGGCGCACAGCTTCTAATCTGTAACGTCATCATCCGTGAGCGCTAGCCGCCGGGTTTCGAGTGCCGTACCTATACGAAGTTTAAAATTCAATATATCTGAAACTATTTCACGTATCGACATGATTTTTTTACTGGTATTATTTGTTTTTCTTGAAGAATACGGTAAACCAAAAATCTAAACTGGTTGACATTCTCTATTCCTGCTTACCCTTAATTTGACAGTGTTCGTCACAGTGAACATACTACAATATTTAATAGACAATGTTGTCATTACCAGCCTTCTTTAAGAACATGTCAATCATGAAAGGTCCAGAAAAAAAACAACTCTTAAAACAAAATGATTTATTAATTTCAGTCCAATAAAAATTCGTGCATAAATAATTATTTTAATTTTCACTTAAGCTTAAATGTGTAATACTTGAGGATCTAGCCTTAGCCTGTCTATTGTTTCTTGAGGTAGGCAATATGTTGGGTTGACAGGTTTTATGCTGGTGTTGCCAAGTAACGAGAGTCCTGTCAGACCAAAGAGGGTGTGGAAAGGATCCGTGATGTCGCCAGGTCTATCACTGAATCCACCCGTCTCCGCATCCTGGCAGGCAAGGATGAATTGCTCTAGTGATTTCTTGTCAACCCAGTGTATTCTGTTTAGCATTGTTAGGGATGACATTACCCACCTGAAAATATAAATAATTTACATCATCAACATAATATGTCAATAGCAAATTCTTGAGAAAAACCGGCCAAGTGTGAGTCGCACTCAACTAGGTTAGCCAGCTCGTCGGACACCAACGTACTCACGCAGCAGTTCAGGTCTGCACGAACCTGTAGAATTGACCACGAGGTCGGGCAGCTTCTCGGGGCGTCCGTTGAGCCCGCCACTGGGCTGCTGTCGGTCGCACAGCCACCACGCCAGCTTTTCCGTCACCAGCGTGCTCACGCAGCAGTAGTTCAGGCTAGCACTCACCACGAGTAGCAGAGGTCGGGCAGCTTCTCGGGGCGTCCGTTGAGCCCGCCGCTGGGCTGCTGCCGCTCGCACAGCCACCACGCCAGCTCGTCCGCGCGTAGCGCCTCCAGCCGGCGGCAGATGGACAGCGTGCCCACGCAGCAGTAGATCAGGCCTGCAAAGACAATACATGTAACAGTACTGTAACGCATGAGCAGCGCCCCTGTACCCTTACCATGAGTTACAATTATCGTACTCGCTAGCGAGTAGAATGCTTTCCCCCGCACTCTATAAAAATACTGTGCAGTAAATACTGTATTCGACTCGGTAGAGAGTACGGTAATTGTAACTCGTGGTAAGGGTACTGTTGTATCTAATCCAAAGGCAGCGATAGTTACTTTCCATCAGGTGGGCTGTCTGCCAGGTATAGCTTTGGCAATATATGGTAATAGCAGTGTTGGACACTTAAAGCTGACAGTCACCAATAATTAACACTTAACTCTAAAACAAAGGCCATACGAAATTTAAGAAAATTGATTGTTATAACACTAATGGGGAGTTTCAAAAAAATAGCACACCCCTGATTTTAGCATGTCCTTCATATTCATCTTTTTTTTCTGAAATCTGTGTAGCAAATTTTAAAGTTTTGATGACTGAACATTGCACATATATATATATTTAAACCCTTTGTAAACTTATAAACGATTTAAAATAAACGTATATTTATAATTTAGTAGTTTTTTTACCAAGAACCCCCCTAATTTTGTTATGTCCCCGCCATGTTTTCAAAACTTCAGATCGAATTATTCGTGTTTTATGAACTAGAAACCTGCAACTATTTCGATGTTTTAAGTAGAAAATACTTTGTTTTATACGACAAACTATTTTTTTTTAGGTCAATATAATGAAAAGTTATTAAAATAAAAATAAAACGTCGGTCCCCGAATTTTGGCATTTCCGGACATGTCGGTTTTGTTACCTCAATAACTCCCTAAAATATTTCTACCAACTATCATTTTTCTTTTTAATTGGCAGCACTGAACTTCATACAGTGTAACCGTTTTTTAAAACCAAACGTCAGTCGTCTATTTATTGTCATGGAGAGCACGTGAGTCGACGAGTTGGACTTGTAAAGAAACTGACTGTCAGGTTTGTGATTATGTATTTTATTATATACTTCTTTATTTGTTAATGGATGGTCTTTAAACAAAACCCGCTTTTTATACGATTTGTTTGATGTATAAATGTAACCTGTCGGAAAAATCATTCGCCGACTATATTTTTTTTAATTTAATTTGGGTACACTGTGTTACTTCGGTTTTGTTACTACAGGTACGGTAACATATAGACGGACCGGGAAAGTAACAAAACCGACCGCATAAAGCTTAGATCACATGATTATTACCCGACTACGGCGTTACCCAAATCAGGGTTATGTATTTGAGGTGTATGTTGTAGTATTAACTATATATAAAAATCTAATTTCAATAGGTACTTACGTTTAAAAATGGTTTCTATTTGTTCGGCTGAGTTCATATTTAAACCGAAAGGAGTGTTTTTAGTGTTTGTATGTTCGTATCTGGGGCAACCTGTTACCTAAACTTATTTTGCGGGAGTAATGTTGAGAATTACTATAAAATAACTCTATAGGTATTGATATTTTTCGGTCGTAAAAAGAATAGAACGAAAAAAAATACCTGTAGTAGACATTGTATCCTCAAGCTTCAAAACTACAGTGTCAAATAAACAAGTACTCAAATTAAGTCATGAAAAATGAATACGGTACTCAATTAAAGTTCTGTTACTTACCAAGTTTTTATAGTAGCATCGATAAACTAGTTTTTATAGTTCGTCAATGATAGTAGGTACCTATTCCTATAGGTACCCGTAAAGCCAACTTTGTGTGATAAGTTTCACTATGTACCTTTACATGGCTGATCTCATGAGTACAAAGTACTCATTTTATACTAATAATAATAACAATGTATAATTATTAACAGTGGTCAGAATAGGTAGGTGCTATCCTACATTGCTGCATATCACTATTTACCTATTTCGATCACTAGTGAAATGATTAAGGAATCCAACTTCAAAAATTCACTATGATAAATATATCAGTACAATTATATCTAAGGAGTGATAGTGAAATTTAGTAGTTGGATTCCTTAATCTGAAGAAGGACTTGATTATTTGTAATACGATACTAAATAAAAAAAAACTTTTTTTTATGAACACTAAAAACCATTCCGTGCACATGGTGTATTTCAGATCATGTAAACCACGCTTTAGAGTTTTGTTACTGTCGGATTTGTTACTGTCCCTAAAAATAATTAAAGACTTTAAAGAGTTTTCTTCTACATATTTTCACTTATTTAAGGAAAGTTTGTTTTAAATTAAAATAAAATGTGTTTAAATCGTCCTAATTCCTTTTTAAGTACATTGTTGTTTATTTTTAAGTCGTAAAAGTAAAAATAAGATAAGCTTTGGGACCGACGGTAACAAATCCGAAAGTAAATATTTTTTAGATTTAGTTTTGTTAATTTCTGTGGATTACTGAATTATTTAGGGAATTTTGATATCATTGTCATTTCAAATAATAAATCGGAGTTGTTGAATTCATCATAGTTTTATTTATATTTAACCTACACTGTGGTAACAAAACCGACGGAAATTAATTTCTTCCTCTCATTGTTTTAAGTTTTTCTCGATAAACAGCATTCTAAATTAAATATCATATTAATTTTATGAATAAAGACAATATAAGTATTCAAATACAGTTTTTAAAAATACCCTAAAGTAAAGTAATTTTTTGGACAGCTTTTTTATTAGGGTGTGCTATTTTTTTGAAACTCCCCTAATGAATAGCCCTTATCTTCTGTAAAATAGGATTCAAGTTCCCGTCACTAGTCCTTGTCCATTACTGGTTCTATCGCCCTATTGTATTTTATGATTGAAAAAATTATCATGGGTACGGATGGCATAGCCATGCAGTTCAGTTAGCGCTGACAAACGACAGAGCTATATACCTGTTATAGCTCTGTCATTTACGCTCGCTGCGAAATGAGCTGTATAGTTATAGCTAACCAACCTAACTTGAACCTACAGTTCCTTGCGGTGCCTCTTCTCTTTCTTTCTCTGCAATAATTTTCTTGTCCTAGTAGATTCACTTAAATTACAGACGAGCAAAAGAGCCCTCATGTGGCTTTTTTACTGAATAAATATTCAGAATTTAGAATTTAAAAACTCGTGGTAACTTCATTTAGTACCTAGGATCATCATAGTATGTACAGCCCCAGTTGCTGGTTAACTTACTAATTCTAATTTTCATTAATGGCTTTTGCTTTTTTTTATTTAAACGCACTCCCATGGGCTTATTAGAGAAATAAGTCCATGGATATTACACGCGAGGGCAATTGTTTGTCAAAAGAGTATTCTCTCTTGTGTACTAAACAGAAGCACATGAGGTTAGCTCCAAACGTTTATATCAAGTCCAGCGTTTAATTAATAAAAGGAGTTATTTAGGGTACTGGTAAATAGGAACAACGAAATTGAAGCACTGCTTAAAATTTTACCTGATCCATCCAGCCGGCTACGGGATCGAAGTCGATTGTAAAAGAAATTGTATAACTACGTTGCTTTATCAATATATCCTGCAGTTAATTTCACTCAAAAGAATCTTTGTGTTTCGCTCACCAGAATCAAACAATTCAGGTTTTGACTCCAAACCCGAATCGGTAATTGAGAAACAAAATACTAACCGGTTTCCAACCACTGGCACTAAACATATTCTTTCATTTTTGCGGCAATAACTTTGCCAAATGGACTGAATGGTGGGAGGACTGGGGTCAAGCGCAAACCCATTACTGATTAAAAAAAACACTTTTGGTAAAGTTTACGGATCTCTCACCAGCGTGACTCTCCGAGCCGGGCTTGGACCCGAACCCGCCGTCGAAGTTCATACAGGTCAGTACGAACTCCACCGCCTGGTTCACGTTCACAGCGTCCAGCCGGTGCAGCAGCGACAGGCACATAACAGCACAGAATGTGAACCGAGTGTCCACTTCCCCCCATTTGTCTCCTACAAAATGAGATTGAACCTTATATATGTTGTTTTTTATACCCGTAAAACCTGATGGTAAGCAGTCACCGTAACCCATAAACATCAGCCATGCCAGGGCCACAGCTCTTTTTAACCCGTGTTTAAAGAAGGACATGTCATAGTGCTGAGGAAACACATTGGAGGCGAGTTCATTCAAACATACACTATGCCTGCTCCGAGCGTATAGTAGCGCCCTCATTACTAATATTTATAAGGTATACAAGTAAGGTATATATTTAGTATACCTCTATATACGAGGGGCGGCTGAAAAGTTCTAAGCCTAAGGTAGAAAAAAAATGTTAAGTTTTTATTTACTATTTTTATTTTTCAGTATAATCTCCCTCTAATTCAATGCATTTATTACATTTTTTAAATAATGCTTTTAGACCGTTAAAAAAATAAGTTTTATTTTGGCTGTCGAAATGTTCCTGTATAGCCGCCTTCATCTCTTCATCACTGCCAAATCGCTTTCCCCTTAAATCTTTCTTCAAATTGCTGAATAGAAAATAATCACTAGGGGCCAGATCTAGACTGTAAGGTGGATGATCAATTTCCTCGAAGCCAGTTTCCTTCAGAGCAAGCTTGGCAACACGAGCGGTGTGAACGGGGGCGTTGTCTTGCAAAAACAAAATGCCTTTGCTCAGTTTGCCCCTTCGTTTCTCGACTATGGCTTGTCGCACTTTTCTTAATAGCTCAGCATAATAAACTGCATTTATTGTAGAGCCTTTCGCCAAATAGTCTATTAAAAGAATGCCATCACAATCCCAGAACACGGTGGCCATTAGCTTAGACGCCGATCTTTGAACCTTGAATTTCTTGGCGGCCTTTTACCCTTTTCGATCCACTGCAGATTCAGACTTCGACTCTGGATCATACTGTCTGATGAAGTCTGATCCATGTTTCATCAACAGTTACTATGCGGGAACAAACTTCATCTAAACCTTCTTCACATAATTCTAAAAATGCCTGAGAAGTTTGAACACGACGTTCTCTATCGAAAGCTGTGAGCATTTTCGGCACCCAACGAGCACTTACTTTTGTCATATGCAAATGTTGATGCAAAATCTCTCCAACTCTTTCCTTACTAATACCTAAGGCTTCAGCTATTTGCCAAACCTTAATTCTCCGATCCTCTAATACTAACTTTTTGACTTTTTCAGTATTTTCTTCAGTCACAACCGATATTGGCCTTCCTGAACGAGGATCGTCTTCGATCGACTCCCGTCCAAGTTTAAATAGTCGACTCCATTTTTTAACAGTGGCATGAGAAGGGCCAGATTCACCGTAAATACTAGACATTTCTTCAAAAATTCTTTTCGGCGATTTGTCACTTTTCGTGAGGAACTTAATGACTGCACGGTGCTCAATTTTCGTGATATGCGATATCTCGAGATGTAATAAACAAAAGACGACATTTTTTTCTTTTATTTATAAACTTTTTAAATGGTCTTTTTAGTGGCCAGTATCGCTAACGCATATGCAACCTCAAAATACCTTAGGCTTAGAACTTTTCAGCCGCCCCTCGTATGTATTTAGTAAGTAAGGTATATATTTTGTCAGTACCTATCTAATAAGATTATTTGGAATAAATTAAATATAAATCACCAAATATAAGGTATATGACATAACTTAATAGCAATTAAACTATGAGAGAGTAACTTGAGAGAGTAAATTGGCCATCTTTTTCTTTAAGTTGTCTACACAATGGTTAAAGGTTATTAAACTTTGCCATATAAGCTGTAAACTGTGTGTTTGAGAGTAGCCAAGTTTTGTTGAAATGAAACGTTTGGAAATGAGCTATAAAACAGAGTATCAGTTTGAACTCGCTATGCATTCAAGGGTAAAAGTAAAAAATAGTTTACCAAAGAAGCTGCCATCATCTTGTTGCATGGATTTAACATATCTAACTACTCCTTCCACATCTATTGCATCCAGTCTATCATATAAGGCAAGTATCTGAAACATGACATTAAACAAATAAAGACTAACTTTTAAGCATTTTCAAATGGTGCATAAAATACTTTTTTGTATACATACATATTTACATACACTCACACCTTCATTCCCAGAATGGAGTAGGCAGAGCTACAGAATTACCAACAACTCTAAAAACTTGTTGTTAATTCTGTAAACACATTTTGTACAATCAGGCTATGATGTGTAAATGATCAATAAATTGCATACAGTTGAGTTCCAACATACCTGCACCGCACTCAGTGTGTACAGCATGTGAGGGTCGTGTCCTATGCTTGCAGAGAGGCCCCCGCTCTCACTGTCCTGGCATGATGTGATGAACTCTATTATCTCATCCTTTGGCATCCTGGAAAAGTAATTCAAACTATAAATAAGTATAAAAATTCACAACATTTTGGCATTGTTTATTTTTAACCTCCCACAAAAAAAAGCGTCTGTGGAATTGTAGCTCCCAAACAGATGGACTAAATTGGAAACGTGTTTTTTAAAGATACTTAGTTTAATCAGGTTAGACAGATCTCAGCTCTGAAAGTCCGGGTCGCCTGAATAACACGCTTTTTGCCTATTGATTATTTTTAAATTACTAACGTTAAAGCTGCAACATTGTCGACTATAACTCAACTATAATTTTTCTTTCGGAACAATCAAATTATTTAAGACATATTTACTGATCTGGGCTGTGTACTATCTGGGTGCTGTAATTTGCTTTAAATCCGTTTGGTGCACTTACTGGATTGAAAGACAAACATCCCGAAACCCTCAACATTAAAAAAACAACCTAAAAAACTTTGCAATTTATATAAATATAGGTATAATAAATTAGTAAGAAGTATGATGTTGCTATATTACTAAAACTACTAAATACTAGTATTGTTCATTTTTAATTTCCTTCAGTAACATTAGTTTTAAATAACCATTAGTACCTATTACTGTACTTTTTATGAACCTCTAGGTCTTTATATTGTTCCTTAATTACCTGTAAGTATACATATTTTAATGTACGACTGTATGTGTTCTTAAATAAATAAATATTATTGTAGAATGCAACAGTAGTATCTTTTTAAGTACCTAACATTTATTTTATATAAATTACATTAATTTTGATTTTCATAGGCAGTCATCCAATTTGATTTCTAGGCCTCTTTGGACTATGTTAAAGTGGCGTTGATAACCAAAAAGTAAGAGACTTCCTATGACTTGGTTTATGATAGTACCTGGAGGATTGTCCCATGAGTTCCATAGCAGTTACGCCCCAGTAGATTCCAGACATCCGCAGGTATTCAGTCATACAATATTCAAAGTCATCCTTGTTCATCCCATAACCTGCTAAGTAATCGGAATGCTTTTGTAAAAGCAGCGTTTTCGGCCGGTCATCCGAAATCACAACGTCTTTTGTATTAAAAGACATTGTTTTATAATTAAAAATGATAAAATATTATAAATTTCTTCTTAACAACAATATAGATGACAAATTCACTGACACTGACATGACATGACACTTCAGACACTTGCTTGCCTGACGGCCAGAAGAGTAGCCAGGAGAAAAATATTTATGTTTTTTTTTCATAGCTTCAATAAAAGCTCAATCATGTGAGAAAAAAAATATTTTTGAATAGCTATAAAAGTAACCAAGATATTTATAAGCCAACAAAGATAGGTTGGTTCATATCTCTTTCCAGTGTTGCCAGACCGGCCTAAAAGGGACGGTTTTCCGTCCCTTTTATCACCACACCGTCCTTTAATCGGCCCTTTTCAGTAACCGTCCCTTTACGGTTTCGCCCAAAAAAGTTCGTGACCACCAAAACAAAACCATACCTATCTAAGTACCTGCTCAGTTTAATATATTGATAGCATAAAAGTGTATCTGTATTAAATTAAAGCTGTCTGTCGAAACGGATCTATACGAATTAGTAACGATTGACAGGAGTACCAACCAACCTTATCATTGCTGTTATAAACTGATGTATTTATTTAAATCTAATCTGTAGTCGTGTCGTGTTATCTATCTTTGGTCTGGTTTGTTTGGTACCGTACCTAGTACTACGTAAAAAATAGTGACCGTTGTATCCCTAATGGCTACGAGCGTCGGGGTGGCAAACGCAGGGGGCCTCAAAAAATTCGAGCCCAAACCCAGCATGCTTAAGGCAAAAATAAAATATGTGTAAAAAAATATATATTCCAAACTATGAAGCTGCTTTGTTACTGGTAATAGGGAATATTCATGATTTTTTCACAGCTTCAATAAAAGCTGATTCATGTCACAAACAGTTAAGACTGCGCCGAGCGTCCAGTGGCGCCCTCATTACTGTTATTGGGTTTTCGAATTAACTAACGAATTTCCTTGGAACCAAACAAAATGTGTTTGTAGCGCAAGTATAAACACAATTTTTGGGATACGTAACAAACTTTAAAACAATTACCCTTTGAGTAGTCAGCTTAACGGGAAAAGGTGGCCACTTTTTTTCGTTAAGTTAATAACTCGAAGGTGAATTGTTATTAAACTATATGATATACCCTATAAGTTGTGTTTTCATTTGTAGTACAAACACATTTCGTCCAATTTCAAGAAAATACTTTAGTTTATTAGAAAACACAATAAAAGTAATGAGGGCGCCACTGGACGCTCGGCGCAGTCTTAAAAAACATATTTTCTTTAAAATAACCAAGATATAAGCCAACAAAGATTTATTTTTACCTAATAATTAATTAAAAAATGTATATAAATAAATGAAGTTTTGAATTTTTATTTTTGTCCCTTTGTGCCCAAAACGGTCCTTTTTCAGATAACACACCGTCCTAAATTGGAGTTGCGTACTGGCAACACTGTCTCTTTCTATCAAAAGAAAATTATACGTGGAGTTTATATGGCCGAACTGATACAATAACGTCACAGTGCACTTCGGATCTTTCTTTCTAATTAGCAGTTTAAATTGCTTGTATTGTATCATCTGTATTTCTTGACCGATTTTAATTTCAATTTCACTTTTGGGGATCTATTTAATAGTATTTTCATATCTTGTTAAAAATGCGATTTATTATTATTTTACCTGTCACTAAATACACTGGTAAACATCTTCGCCTAAGTGTGCAAAATGTGGTTACAGAATTATCAAAAAGTTTTTATAGTTGTTGGAAATTCTGTAGCTCTGCCTACCCCACTCTGGGAATAAAGGCGTGAGTTTATGTATGTATGTAGGTATGTATTATTTTATATTCCCTATTAGACAATTTCGAGTGTAATCAAATATATCTCATGTATGGATTCATCGCCAAAATTCAAAGAATATTATATTATAATTATTACGGGGCCCATCCCGTCGGGAGGTCAAGGCCACTTTGGTAACGATCTCCTAAATGGAGTAGGTATTTTGGTTTGACAGGATAAAGAGCGTCTCAGTGGTTACGTTATCTAGATACCTACATGTATAGTTATACATAGCGCCTAAAAATTTGCCTAGTGTAGGTAAATAGTTGAATATTTTAAAAGTTATTAGTTTCACTCACGGCGAATATGTAGACTCGCTCTTTCTATTCGTTCTAATACTTTTTGTGCCATGGTTGATACAATATTAAATAATACCTACTTACTACCATGATTGTTGCCATACCGAGGCCCTACTTTGAAAATCGAAGTTCGAAGTTACGGTAGCTCCATCCCTGTCTCTCGTCACTCGAGACTAATTCGAGAGAAAGGGATGGAGCTAACGTAACTTCGATCTTCAATTTTCAAAGTAGGGCCTCGGTATCAGCGGACATGTTTGTTCAGCTCGACATTATCAGAGATCAACCGGGAGGGCAATAAACAATAACCCGCGTGTTGATAAAACTGTTAAGGAGCAGTCACTTTTGTTCTGGACCGGCGTATAGTGATATGCCAGTCAAGTACAGAATGTAGTGAATAATCCTATCCCATCGTTTTTTATCGGATAAGTTCCTATTTATCTTGCTTTCTCAGTTGGCTTATTGATAGGTCCTGAAGCTAATTGTGAAAGCAAGATATATACGAAGATAACCGATAAAAAAAGATGGGAAAGGATTATTCACTACATCTGTAAGTAGGTAGTAGATACTTGGTTTTTTTTAAATTAGTTACTTAATCTAAATACATTTTAACATAGCTATCTTATTCTAAGTGGCATTGGGGCGTGTAAATATTTTTGAGGCCCTTTGGAACGAATGAGTATATAAAACGTACGTTTTACGAAAATAAATACTTACTTACCCAAAAATAAAAATTGACAATCCTAGTAAGTTAAAAGCAGTCATCCTCAGAGCTATGACTGAAATAACTGATTGCTAGGGTTATTTTTTTTTGTATTTTTGTAACACGTTGTGTTTTTAAGACTGTCTACCTAACCAAAATCAAATGAACCAATTTACCATTATTACATAGATACATTATGTATATTAAATCCAACCTGTTTCCCAGAGGGGTAAGCACAGAGACCACTTCTTTCCACCTGCTACCTACGATCCTGACAAATATCTTACCATTATTACTTACTTACTCCATAATCAATCACAAAGGTACCTAATATGTAGGTAGGTAACGTTGTCTGGAAGAGATTGCTATATAGCGGTAAGGCCGCCTGTTGTATACATTTTATTGTATTTGTATTGTATTGTAGGTACTTAAACATTTTAGAAGAATGATGCGAAGCTTTTTTTTAAATTAAATATACCTACATTCGAACAGTATTTTAATGTAAATAAAAAGTAATTATACGTGTTATTCAAATAAAAATTCGAGGTTATATGTCAAATTAACTGATTTGTGTATTGTGTACATCCTTGCGCATTAAATTGATACTTACTTGTTTTATTTATACTTACTCTGTTGTTCAAAGACTGGTCATTACAGAGAATAAAACCCAATAACTATGTACACGACCTACTCTACTTATTTGTGTGCTCACTCACACACACATACACGATCCGTTCCACTCACTAATAAAACAATCAGGAAAATTGTGTATTCACACACACGTCCCCTTAACGCTCATTCATTAGTCGTTTCATCGAAACGGTCTTGCTCGAATGACCGGCAGTGCAAGTGAACGGACTACTTTTGTGAACACGTTGTTTTGGATTATTACATTAAAAAGTAAGTAGTGTGAATTATTTACTGGTTATTAAATAATAATTAAGAGGACAAAACACGGTGGGTTAAAATAGAACTATTCTTTACTAGTAATTACTACATAGTTTATTGTTATTGCTCGCGTGAAGTCGGCACAACCTACTGTATAAAATATTTTAATTTGACACCATGTGCCTACTGAGGTTGTCTGGAAGAGATCGCTAATCAGTGATAAGACCGCCTGTTGTTTTTAATATCGCTGTTTCTCTGTAATGGTCTTGTTTGGTGTACAATAAAGTTTGTAGGTATTGTATAGCTGTAGGTAGTAGCTCAGTTTGAAAACGAATTTTCCCGAACATGAAAACTTGACAGGTTGGGTTTTCGCCCCCGTTAACCGCTATATATTACACATTGAAATCGTTAGAGAACGTGATACAAATAAGTATATAATATGTATACCTACTTATACAAAATGACAAATATTGCTCGTTAGGTAGGTAAGTACTTAACAGTATGTTTGTTTGTTCTCTTTTTGTGATTTAACGCTACTTGTGAAATTGGTATTATGCGCGGATTATTGTTTAAAGCACGGAGACAGACATTGGATGTTCTTTCTAGAAATTTACACAGTGCCCGAGGAAACAGCGAGAAATGACCTCCGCGATCGGACTCGCGGGATAAAGTTAGTTTGCTATACAATTGTAATTTGTACGTACAAGTAGATGGTGGTGCCGCAGTCAGGCTCCTTTTTCACAAACCTGACAATAAAAGATGACCATTTGGTAAAACTATCAACTGCATTCAAATTGTCATTCCTCGTTTAAAATGAATTGTTACCGAAAACATCATAAATTGCACACAGGGACATCACTATTATCACTACCACAAAATGGAAGTGATACGTGGAGGTGTCGGTGTTCGATATTCATTGTATATGCAAACAGCAAGTAACTTCTACCGCGTGAAGTAAATGCCGTAATGTAGGGCGCGCATTCTCAATTAAGTAGCTTAAAACTAACTCGTGTAAGTTTGCAAGTCCGATCGACCGGGCGACCTTTCGATAAGAAGTCGTTTTTATGAGATTCTTATTCTGATTTCGATTAATTAAAATAAGAATAAGAATCCAAGGACCTTTTACTAAAGCAGGACTGAGTACTGTTAACCAAAATTCGGTCCGAGTAGGATGTCAAGCACAGAGGCTGTTTATCTCTTTCTAATGTGGTGACCATGATATTGTAGTAACGTGGAACAAAAAACTATATTTATTTGTATGAAGCAATTTTCACACCATGTAATGAATGCTCGATTATTTAGCTGTACTAGTAGGTTAATGAAATTGTTGAAAACAAAACAAGCCTTTGCCTGCGATTTCGTTCGCGTACATTCTACATAATTCTATGGTAATATTTGTTTTGAAAGGAGGAAATATTTGTTTTGTCTTGGATAACCTGTCAAACTACTAGTCTAATCATTTTAAAATTAGCTTTACCATTACAAAGCTATATTTAAAGGGGTCTGTACCTACCTACATACTACACAGACGAAGCCGCCGGATATAGTTTGGGTTATGTCTTTGTAATCCGGTTCAAGCCGTTTTTATGGAATCGAATATAAATAATCCTATAAATCTGAAATTTATACATTTTTAAAAACTTAGTCGTATTTTCCGTGGGAACAGGAAAAGGAAATTTATTTACCAACATAACCAAGAAAAAATATTACGTTATAAAAAAACAACATTTGACATGGATTGGTGATTTGGCATGGTAATTGTCAAATTTACCGGTATAACAATATACTTAGGCCGGGATAGATAGACAGACTGACAGACAGAGTTACTTTCGCAATTATAATATTATTAGGGATTATAATAAAGTTTCAATAAAAGATGATATGTAGCTTAGATACATTTATTGTTAAAAAATTAAACATGGCTAAATAAAATCGTTTTATGTAATTTCTGCCGCAGACCAATCTTACTGCCTACATTTTTTAAATATTCTTAAATTTAAATATGAATTGGCTAATGTCTTTATCAGCTGTAACTCATGAGGTTCTTCGTTACATTCATCTGGGTGAGGCGAGTCAAACAAATTATGAAGTTTTGTAAGAAATAATTGTTTTAAATACACCAAAATTTTGTTTTTGCTAATATTTCGGATGGAACCAAGAGATATTTGTGAAAGAAAATTTTTTTCAGTTTGCTTAATTATTTCAAATGCAAAACGAGACACATACTTTAAACCACCTTTATCTATGAATGCAGTAAAAGATGAAGTCGACACTGTCTAATCGATTCGAAATACGTGTCGACGGAGCTCCTACAACCCACTGTTGTCATTTTTATACATCGACAAACATCAGATGGTCATTGTTATATGTCGACATTTTTATACATCGACAAAAATAATTCTAGTCTTTGTTATTTTTCGACATTATATAAGGTGTTGACATTTTTATACCTAGTCTTTTTTCAATATAGACATTAGTCGCCTAAATCGTTAAAACAGTAGGTATTCTTTAGTTGAATATTAGCTTACCGGTGGAAAAATAGATGGTATTACTTCTGCCTTTAAAAGCAGTCGCGAGTTTCCTACATAGAAGTCTTCTTTTTTGAAGTGACGACGGCTACAAACAACGGAGTTCTGTTTAATCTTTTTTGATACCGGAATAACATTCAACCACATTTGATTAACTTTTTCATCCTTCGGAAAACTGCCAATGAATTGAAATCACATCATTAATTTTTTTCTTGCTTATGATTCGCACCTTTGCGACAAAACTGTGACAACTTCTTTTGTCGCAACTTTGAAGATAGCACAGTTTTGTCGCAAAGGTGCGTATGACAATGTACTCGTACCGATCAGAAACCCTACCCACAAGCAAGGTCACCCTACTTGTCAAAATCCAAAATCTCTTTTTATCGGCTTACCTGTGAAACGATATCCCACAGCCAACATAGGATTCACTTTTACAAAATTGTATGCAACACGTTTTCACCGTTTTGTAATCTTTTAAAACTGAGATTCGTTTAATGAAATTTGATTATGAAAACCGAGCCGCCATGATATGATTGATCATGATTGATACACTCAATGGGTTGACAGCCTAATCAAAAGCAATACTTCCAAGTAGGTTTAAATCGTCACATTTTTAAGTTTATGGGGTAAAAAACCTATTACTATAAGAATTTAATTTATACAAAAAACATAAGCTTTAAGTTACGATTCACATTTAATAAATTGTCTAAAACAGTAATTTTAATTTTCTACTAAATGCCGAAATTTTATCGCATGGCAAGTGTTAGAAAGGGACAAACTCCTCCGTTGTATCTATGCCGCTCGTACCGGTATTAGCTCCTGTAAAGCTAGCAGCCCAAATTATGTCTTAAACCTATAATATAAGGTTTGTTTTAGCAAAACAATTTTTGGTTAGTCCTCAGTCTTGCTTTAGTAAAAGGTCCTTGTAAGAATCTCATAAAAACGACTTTCACTCCTGATAAGGTGTATTTCGCTGATGTCTTGTTATTTATAGATACTCCCATAGAGTTATTACTGGGGTAAGAGACTTTTTGAAAAACGACATTTAAAGTAATACAATATCCATAACACACTAACAGAAAATTAAAACTGAAATTAAATAAGACTAATTTTAAAGATATACATTAACATTTCAATATTCATTCAATCTAAGAATGGCCCCTGCGGCATTGTCCCAAAGATGCTGGCAGCATTAAAGAAATATATAAGTCCATGGATATCACTTTGGCAATTTGTTGTTCTCTGGTGGACTAAACATACGCATACGGGGTTCGCTCCGCCGCCCTTCTGTCAAGTCCCCGTTTTTGAAATAATTACACTGTTGATTACCTAACTCTTCTGACAAACGAAGTACCTGTTATAATATCCATATTAATATTATAAATGTTAAGTAACTTTGTCTTTACGATACGGTTTCACTGCTAAACCGGTGAACCGATTTCGATGAAATTTGGTATGAAAATAGCTTGAACGAGAAAGGTATACGGCAAGTGCATTTGCCCGCGAGTAGCAATAAAATTCTACGCGGGCGGAGTCGAGGGCAACAGCCAGTCTAGTCGTCTATATAGAGGAAAACTCACAAACCGCAGTACCTACTCAGAGTCAGGTTAATGACAATTAAGTCATTGCCTTTTTCAAACTTGTGTATGATAACTCTGGCGACCTATTGAAAAAGGGTATGAGTCAAGTTAACTCATAGTAAAAACGGGTATATACATAAACGGGGTATACCTAGACTTTAACCCTTTTTCACTTGATCTTCAGAAGACATACTCTCATTCACTAGGACCCCAGAACTTTTCACTAAGGAACGACTTCATCGTCCTTAAAAGGTAGTAACTTAGCACTGTACTCAAAGTCAGTTATTATGTGCTTACAATATTATAGTACGAATTAATGACGTGTCCCGATGTAATAAGCGATCTCGTAAGCATACGACTTAGAAAAATCTTATTATACCTGCTTATTATTATGATTTTAATGCTTAGGTATGGTCGGTTTCAAATGAAATGGGCAAAGACGTAAACAAATCAATTTACCATTACTACTTCATAATCACGTGATTTTGAAGATTATGGTATGAGATATATACTATTAAGTATACGTTTGGTTAAATAAAACCAAGCTCAATGAAAATTTGAGGTTATGTGTCAAAGGGTATACATATACTAACTTGTGTCAACAATCTTTGGCGATTTCAATTGTTACTAGCACCAGTTACCATAGTTACTAGCGTACAGTATAATTACTCTTGAAATGTCCTTCGGTTTGAACTTCTCACTTTCTAGCCCTCATACACTTTTACTTAACTACTTATGCTACTCTAACCGACTTTATAGTCTGTGTTAATTGAAATGGTACATGATTATTACCTACTTTCATATTAAGTTTAATATGAAATAACTTATTTTTAGTCAAGCGTTATTTTAAATAAAGTTACGTATCAAACATAACTAATTCGTTTACATCTTTGCCAATTTTACATGGGACTTTATTCTACATTATATTCTTTTTAACTCTATACCATTTACTGTAAAGGTAATTAAGAGCTGTAAAAAAGTTGACAATAAGTACGATAACAATACGGAAAAACAATAGAATATAACAAAACCCTTGAACCTACACACTTTTTATAATCTTTCAATGTACCTATCTAATAATAAATGACCTCTCACTACCAATTACCGTTGATTATCAAAAGAACAGAAGAAGAATCTAATTAAATAATTTAATTTAAATTTGTCTTTCCCAAATTATGACCTTGATTACGAGAAAACGAGTTATTTCTTATTAAAATTGCCTTTTCATAATGGCTGAGAAATTGCGCAGTGTCTACATCGAAATATACCTCAGTCTTCACGGTCAAACGTGTAAATCGTGTCAATCGTTTACATTTAGTGCACTCTCGTTTAGATGCTTCTTAGATGTCTCTTGCCGAGCCTAGTTGGTAGTAGCCTGCTAAGGTAGTTGAACCAGGGTTGGTACATATCCGTTTAAATATTGCTGGCGTAATAATCAGCCAGTGAGACTTAAGCTGGGCATTCTCGACCGCTCCAACAAGCCGAATAGAGCAGCGCCGCGCCAAAATCGATCCGTGAATGTCAAAACTCTTTAACTGTAGTGTTTAATAGTACTTGGCGCGGTCTGTTGGATGTCCAAATGGAATTAAATCTAGCGCGACGCGCTAACGCTCCATCCGAAAGGAACTATCGTGAAAGTCGAAATTCTAGGTACCTAGTGTTCGGAGCGATAGGATAGAGAATAGATAAAACCCGAACTTTATAGCAAGTATATTTCAAAGATTACACAAGCAATCAATCATTACTCTTTTTACATTGTTGAGAGCGTCTTGATCCGGAGAGAGCGAGAAGTAAGATGGCGGCCGGAAGCTCCCACCATCGCGCTCGCGCAGCTGTCAGTCCTGGGTGTTGCCAGTGGCAACATGCTCCCCCCCCTTGAAAGCTTGTCTTTCAAAGAGCTCATGGGATGTTTCTAGAGCACAGAGTCTTGAGACGGATCTCTTAATGATTCCGCCTTTAGTTCGTACGTCGACAACCCTGCAGATGCCGTCTAGTCCAGGATGTAGTTTATGTATGCGCCCCAGGAGCCACTTCATGGGCGGAAGCTGGTCATCCATTATTAGAACGAGGTCGCCGATCTTGATGTTTGGTTTACTTGTCTTCCATTTGACGCGCTGCTGTAGGCTTGACAAATAGTCCTTGGTCCAGCGGGACCAAAAATGCTGCCGCAACCGTTCAACCAGCTCGTATCTATTGACGCTGACTCGCTGGATGACCGGCGAAGGTAGTGAGGTCAAAGGTCGACCCACAAGGAAGTGCCCAGGAGTAAGAGGCAGTAGATCAGAAGGATCGGCTGACATAGAAGTTAGAGGACGCGAGTTCATAATTGCAGTGTGTATAATTCTTCAAACGTTAAACTAGAATTAGCTGCAATACGTTTTAAGTGAAATTTTGCCGTTTTAACTCCTGCCTCCCAAATTCCTCCGAAATGAGGAGCATAAGCAGGTGAGAATTTAAAAGTTATACCTTCATTGCACGCGAATTCAATGACCGGCTCTTTACAAGATCGTAACAGTCTGTTCAGTTCATTGTTAGCACCAACGAAGTTTTTTCCGTTGTCACAGTAAATAGTATGAGGTTTTCCACGTCTGGAAATGAACCTACGAAGGCACAAAATAAAGGCACTAGTGCTTAGGTCACTAACGACCTCTAAATGTACAGCTTTAGTAGAAAAACAAACAAATACGCACAAGTAGCATTTAGAGGTTTTAGCGCCTCGACCTTTTTTATTCAGGATTAAAAACGGACCGGCGAAGTCGGTGCCACAAGTCTCAAAGGGTGGTGCAGGAGTAACACGAGGTTTTGGGAGATTACCCATTAATGGCGACAAAGCTTTACACTGATACCTTTGACAAGTGACACATTTCCTTACAGTAGCAGTGGCCAATAATATGCCGCGTGTAGGCCAAAACTGATCACGAATAGAATTTAACAATAGCTGTGGTCCACAATGTAAAAGGCGAATATGCTCTTTGATAAATAGCATTTTTGTGAAAGTATGTTTAGGGTGCAACAAGATAGGGTGCCTTTTATCGTACGGGCAATGGACCGCATTGACGATACGTCCACCGACCCGCAGGACACCATTTTCGTCTAAGAATGGATTCAAGGAGATAATCGACGACTTTCGATTTAAACATTTATTAGTTTTTAGTGAGTGAATGTCCTTTTCAAACGCTTCTTTTTGAGATGCCTTTGCTAGAAGAGTAAGTGAATCATTTAATTCAGTGCAGGTAAGTTCTTCAGGTAATTTAATATTTTTGTTTCTTGATTTGTTAATAAACCTTAGTAGGTACATAAGCAAATGCTCTTTGAAGTTTGTAGAGTTTAGAATATTTTTCAAACGGAATCACAGTATTAGATATAGTTTGACCAGTAAAACATTTTTTAATTTCAGGTAAGGGCTCAGGATTGTGTCTATACTGAGGCCACTCATTCTCAGGTTTCAACAGGAACTCAGGACCATGCCACCAGAAATTATTATTGGGAAGAAGATTTGGCTGAATGCCTCTAGAGGCTAAGTCAGCAGGATTAAGATCTGTAGGTACATGACGCCATGCATTCTTATCAGTTAAGTCTCGAATTTCATCTATTCGGTGGTTCACAAAGGTTTTAAGAGTTTTAGGTTTAGTGTGTAACCACCCTAGCAAGATTGTTGAATCAGTCCAATATATAGAGCGTGAAATGTGTATTTTACAAGCCTGTAAGAATTTTGCATGTAATCGAGCACCAAGTAAAGCTCCAAGTAGTTCTAAACGCGGTATAGTCCCAGACCTTAAGGGAGCCACTTTAGTTTTGGCACAGTGTAGGTTAACTGAAACATTTCCAGAGTCATTAGTAGATTTTAAATAGATGCATGCAGAGTAAGCATCCTGCGATGCATCTGTGAAACAGTGCACTTCTACATTTTTAGGAGAGTCACAAAGAGTATTTCTCGGCAATTGAATTTTTTCAAAATGCTGCGAACAAAACATATTTTAGCGCGTGTATTTTCAATTTACCAGCATGGTTTCTGCCGATGGATGGAACGTACAAGGCTGTTTAATTGAAAATGCACGCGCTAAAATGTGTTTTGTTCGCTCTGACGCGAATACTTAAACTCGCCGCTGCGATTTCGCTCGTTAGTCCGACCGTCCGTTGTTATTGAGAGAATAACACCCCAGATCGACTACCAGCAGATACCATTATATTATGGGAAAAAGACAAAAAAATACTTATAAACAGGTTGATCTGCCTAGGTGAAACCTGGCATGTTTTTTTTTTAATTACTTCGAGAAGTATCACATTGTTTTTTTTTATCCAGAGGTAGGCAAACTTTTTGAACGAGTCATAAAAATGTAAGAAATTAAATGAAGGGTAAAAGATTGCATGAATTTTGAATAACTTCATCCTGTGCAATTTATATACCTAGTAATAGTACTTAAAAAAGAATAAACATACATTTATTCAGTAAGTAGGCCGCACGGGCACTTTTATCAGCGCTTCCCAAGAGAAGACCACTGCCGAGAAGAAACGCCGTAATATACTCAGGATTAACAATGATACTACTAAGGCTAGTTATAAGCCGATATCTGTGTAAAAAAAGTGTTGTGTGAGTCAATATTTGCGGGCAAGGTAAGTCGTTCCATTTTCAATGTTCTTTAGAAACCTGCTCAAATTTATTAACTAAAGGTGTTACACTATGTGGTATTCAGGACCATTATTTAAGGAGGCCTGTGGGGTTATTATGACCTATCTGTGCCATTCATTTTAATCTGAAAGAAAAGGACAGAGTTATGTAACTGCTATAGCTCTGTCCTTTACCCCGTAAAATGAACTGCATAGCTATGTCATAATAACCCCCCTGGCCAGGGGCGTTTCCTCCCTTTCTCTTGATGTAATCACCATCCCGATTTAGAGAAAGGTTTTTCTGCTAAAGCGATTGTCTTAATTAAATCTCTCTCTGAGGGCAATACACTTTACACTTCATATTTATTTAGAAGAGACGATGGCCGGCCGGATTAAACCCTTTCGGGTCGGAGTTGGCTCGCGGGCCGTACTTTGCCCACCCCTGGTTTATACGATGAAGGCTGGTAAAAGGCGATTTTCGAAAAAAAGTGTACATATTTAAGGACTTAAAATTAAGGAATGGTAACTTTAGTCAGTTGAGTCATTAAAATTAACTATACCGTTATAAAACAAATGGTAGTATCTCAGACGAAACTCCTGTAGCAAATGCGACCATATTACTTAAGAGTGAGGATTGAATCTGCCTCGTTTATTGTATTTGAGATACCCCTATTGGCTTATGAGGGCAGAATACAAATGAATGATTAATTTTCGTGACTCACCTGATTATAATTACGGTTTCTTAATTTTAGTCCTTAACTAGGTTTAAAAAAAAAACGCCCAAGTATAACTACCTATATTTTTTAGGGTTCCGTAGTCAAACTAGGAACCCTTATAGTTTCGCCATGTCCGTCCGTCCGTCCGTCCGTCCCCAGTCTAGCTCAGAGACTCATAGTACTAGAAAGCTGTAATTTGGCATGAATGTACATATTAGTCACGCCAACAAAGTGGTAAAATAAAATTTTGAAAAATATTTTTTTTTAATGCACCTCCGCTACACGTAACGTGGGGATGTCTTTTTTTTTTCTTGCCTACCCCATAGTGTGGGGTGTCGTTGGATAGGTCTTTCAAAAATATTGCGGGTTTATGAAAACAATTTTTCGATTAAGGGATCCGTTTATGAAATATTAAGCTTTAAAGCGCTATTTTTTGTTAGAGTTAAGTGTCCGCCCCCCCCTACAGCCAAAACTACAAGTACTAAAAATCTGAAAAAAATCTTCAACGAAAGCGCATATAACGAATTTTAAAGGAAAACTATCACGGCTAAGTAGACATGATTAGTTCCTGAGATACAGGCGATTAACGGGTTTATACCTACTAAAAATCATCTAAGACGGCGCCAAATAACTTTAAATAGAAAATTGTTTCATACATGTTGATTTTTGAGATAGTTTTTTGTGTTTGTCGTTACGGCTTCGGAACCCTACATTGAGCATGGTCCGACATGCTCTTGCCCGGTTTTTATTTTTTCGTTGTTTTTGAAGTAATAATGTCGACAATGTTTACCTACAAATATAGAATCGGATGGTTTTAAACCTAACAGGTTATGGATCGGCAGACCATTTAATAGCAAATTAAATTTTGACCTTACGTCGTAAGAAAGTTCCTTTAAAATCAGTTACTAAGTTACTAAGCGTACTGTTTTCTTTTATCTACTAAATATTCTGATTCTTCTAAAACAATCTGACTCAACTTGCTGAAGTAGTTGCAAGAACGATTTCTAATGTTTCAAGTCAACCGCCAAGAATTTATTACCTTCGAGTTTTAAAGACGTGTATACGCGATATGTGTGAACCATTACATCGTGCTGATAACACATAGGTTTGTTGTTTTACGGTTGCGTTTATATTTCCTTATCGGCGGATTCTTGGCGGGTTCAGGGATACAAGTTATACACACTTTATCTTACTTATATAATAACTTTTATCTCAGTGTGTTAAGTAACAGTCAAGTCTTAAAATATGGGAGAACCCAACATCTCAAAATTATGTCCCAATGTACCTTAAAAGAAATAAGAACGTCGTAACATAATTATGAGAGGATTATTTCGATACATATTTCACTTGACTGTACCAACATGTTATACATTTTATAATTGTATTGTACGTTTTTGCTAATTACGGGAGTTTAGACGTTGGGAAGGCGTGGAGATGTGGCCAACATTTCGTTAATTTTTATTTATTTAATTCAAATTCAAATCATTTTATGGGGGTCACATTACGGTTTAACACGGGGTAGGTACTACAAACGCAGGGTAGTGATTCTCTCAACAACGACGGTCGGACGGACGAACGAGTGAATGTCCAAGCGCCGAGTTTAAGTATTCCCGTCAGTGCGAACTAAACATATTTTTTAATTTAGCAGCATAGTTTCTGCCGATGGATACAACGTATAAGGCCACTTAATTGAAAATGCCTGCGCTAAAATGTGTTTTGTTTGCTCTGATGGGATTACTTAAGACTGCACCGAGCGTACGCGACGCAACGTTATGGTCCATTTAATAATTATTCTTATTTTTAAGAAGTTATGACTTAGTTTAGGTTGTGTACCTACTCGCCTCTTAATCCCTACTCACCCCGTTTTACGGTACTAACTCAATCTTAGGGCGAATCAATAAAATTTTGACGGATTTCACTTCTTGCAGTAACCATTAAAATTAAATTTTAATTCAAGTCTATTGGTTCCCCCCATAGAATCCCTAATCGTCATTTGTCCTAATGCATCGTTTGTCCGAATTTTCGTTCATCCTAAAAGCCATTTCTCCTTGAATTTTAAAACTTGTTAGTGTTGTTATAATACAAACCTAACCAAATCAAACCGCAGATATAGTTGAAAGACTTAAAAAGTGGCCTGACTCATTTGAAAACCACTTTAGGGCAAATGAAAATTCGGACAAACGATGTGTTAGGACAAACGTTCTTAGGGATTTTGAGGAAAACCCGTATGTCATTATTCGTTTAGGTTATTAATTAAAAGGCAAAATTGCTACTTAATTAGGAATAGTTTAAATTATTGTATGAATATCTTTGGCCTATCTAGGTTTTTAATGTTATTGGGTAGTTGATTGTTCATTTTAGTCGTAATTATGATGAAGGCTCCGGATGTCTGGAATCAAAAATATCCTATAATTATATTGATATTTACCTACTTTACAATGTAGGTATCGCATATTTTTGATCCCTGAACATTTTGACGTGTGTATTAAGCTAATCAACTCTAACAGCTGCCAATCTAGATATATAGGAGTATTTGTAAAGTATTTTTTACTACCCAATATCATTTTACAATTCATACCTAGAATAAAACAGTCTTGTAAAAAGTATGTCGGCTTATCAAGTATATCTTAAAAGGAATTAAGAGGAGATTAACTGATAGGTGTATCATTTCACTCTGAAGAGGTATTTACGGGTATATAGGTATTATTCTCGTGTAGCGGAGGAGATAGTGTGTCGGTATCATAGAAATAAATGTTAAGTGACCAATAAATTGGAATTGTAAATTGATTAAAATAATAAATGCCAAAATAGCATTATTTCAACTGAACATGGCCTCTATTCTAGCCGGTAAAACCATTATCGTCTTTGATCTGTTATGATATTGTTTTTAATTTGACTGACATTTTGCAAAACCAAAAGCAGCATCTCAAACTAAACTCCCTTAGCAATCACAACCTTATTAATGAGGAGAGGATTGAATCTTTATTGGCAATACGGTAAAGTAGTAAGACTAAAGTCAAATCAGCTTCTTTTTATGAAACACCAAAAACGCACCGTTACTATGGAATTTATAGGGATTACTATCTTGTGACGTTACAATCAAACAGCGTACTTATTGTTGGATTTTATGAATTAAAAAATCGTATAAAAGCAAACATAAATAAAAGATTGATATTTTCCAGTATTTTTATAATGTTTATCTGTTGTTAATGAAAGAACTATTTAATTTCACTCGTGTCAAATACCTTATTAAATTCGATAATACCTACCACTGATTATGGCTTAGGGGGGTGGCATTACTGTCAAGTAATAAGAGTTATCAAAACGTTGACAAAACGATAACACATCAAAGATGACACGGTTGTTGCCGCCTTGAATCTCGCCCTGAAGTATGTTCCGCTAAATGTTACGAGTATTAGGGCTCCGTACCCGAAGGAAGCTCAACTGGACCTTATTAATATATATGCATACCTACGCTGTTCCTGCGGCCGTCTAACTTTAAAGCAAACTTAATTGCATCGTAACCTCGTGGCCGGCTTGCCTTAAAACTTTTACATTTAATGCAAAATAACATGCAGGAAAGTAAAAGTAAATTAATTTATTGATACGGGTTGTTTTGTAAAAAATGTTAAGTGATCTTAACTGTTTCATGTGTAACCGTCAGATCAATAATGTTAATTAGGTACCTAACGAATTGATTCGAAAGTCAGATGAAAGGACGGACGGACAGCGTAGGCTGAGTAGGTGTTAGGGTTTGACACTCTTTAGGCATAGAACCTTTAAAAGGATAAAAAAAAACTGAAACAAGAAGCGTAATATCGAAATTTATGTTAGTTGCGATTAATTCAAAAACTGTAAGACTACAAAACTTATAAAGAATTCGTTTAATTAAAAACACTTATATGGAAATAAATTATGTACAAAGGCGAACTTATCCCTTATCTGAGTTGTTTATATAGAGCAAAGGCTCGTTTAATATACCTACAGTTCGTTTTTGGACCTCTTCATACGGGACAGACGTTGTACGCGTATAGTACCTATGTTTTTTTTACTAACAATATTTTATTCACCCTTGTAAATGTTTGTCTTTCTCTAGTTATATAAGAGGTATGTTAGGTTAGGACAGGCGGCGTGTGATGAGGTCGGTGGTTAAAACAGAAGCTCATTGGCGGCGGTCGTCGGCATCGGCATCGTGCAGGCTTCCCCAAGGCTCCACGCTATTGGTCCGCAGCGCGGCTAATGTGATTGGTTTCCACCTCGCGCATGCGCGAATCCTGACATACGTGTTAATTGGCGAGCCGTCTCCTGGAAGGGCCGCTAGATGGCGCGAACATCTGTCATGATGGAATTGACATTATTTTTACTGGTGTTACCATTCACGGAATGGAAATTGTCTATTAGACCTGTAGTGGGAGAAAAATAGGCTTTGATAATATTAGAGTTTGTTATTTTTTGATATGTCGTTGGAGGCATGTTAAATAGCAATAATCTAAAAAGTTAGAAAATTATAGTCGGGGGTTTCGGACATATTGACATATTTTAATTTTTGCCAATAACTTTGTAAATATAGAATTAAAGTTTAAAAAAACGGTGGGATATCGTATATCACTTTAATTTCTTTACAATATTCCGATTTTAGAAACCTGGAACACCTGCATTCTGGTAAACAAAAAAATGCTAATTACTTTGTAAATAATGAATTAGAGTAGCTGATATCGCACAATTATGATATAATCGATCAACTTAATACACTGGAAAAAAGTTAGAAATGTAGACTATCGGCCTGTCTAGATATTAACTTCTGGTGAAGCCGTAAAGCCAATATTGAATTAGAGTTTGTAGAGTTCATTTATAACCAGTCATGACAATGATCTCAGTTACCAAACAAAAGATTAGAAATATAAAATCATGGGGACACTAAATACTGATACGTAAAGCACTCCGTGATACGTAGGTATAATTCAAACTCGCGCGCGGCGCGTGCGCGCCTCACTGTGGGAGCGATCGGCGGCGGTGCGGGGTTGCGTGGTACCCTTGACTGCGGGCGGCGCGGCCACGAGCCACGATCCCATCACTTTACTCAAAAAAAAATGCAAAGCGTGTTTTTAATTAATATATAAATATCAATGGAAAATAGTTATTTTGTTATACCTTCGCTAAAGGAAATGGAAAGACGAAACTTTCTCTTATTTATATCTATATTGTTAAGTAGCATTTTATGAGTTGCCTTTTTTCACCCAGTACACTATGAAACTAGGTAGGGTGATTTAAAGCCGTTTTCCGTCCAGTTAGCTGAGTTGCCAGCTTTGGAGGACTAGAATAATATGGTCAAGTAATAAAATGTATAGAGAAAAAAATAACTTTAATGCTAATATGCTTTATTTTAGGTTAAATCAAGCATTCAGTTATAATTGTCACAGTTTTTTATAAAAAATGTTAATGATAAAAGTACCGATTTTACTAGTTTTCGTCCGCAAATTTTGGTTTTCGACCGAAAGTCTGTCAGGTAGTTTTTGACCATTTTGTAGATGAGCTAAGAAATAGTAAAAAAACGGATTGGCTAACAATATCTATTATTGGTACTTAATATAAGTTTTCTTTCATATTACCAAACAACATAAGTATTATTTTAAAATAAATAAAATTTAATTAATCCTTGTCCGAAAACTGAGGTGTAAATTTTAGTTTTCGTCCACTCCAGAGTAAAAGGCCGGAAATTAATGTAATAGTTTAGCCGTTTCTAGATTTCGTCCATATATTTAAATTGATTTTACTCGTGCAGCAATGATAATTGGGCGGACGAAAATGGAATGTCTAGTCAAGTACCTAACCACCAAAGATCATTTTACATCAAACAAATATAAATCGGCATAGGTTATTACAAATTGAGACTGACACAAAATCACACCTGACTTTTCAGTTTTCGTCCAGAGGACGAGAATTAAATATGTTGCAGATTACATAATTCAGTATTAGTTCACTAAAATTTTATATGTTTACCGGAGATAATATATGATTACACCGTAATTTTAAGTTCATTATATTCTAATTGAGCCTTATGCACTAAAAAGAACCTAATACTACCACGCAAAAATACTTAAAAACCTTGGCGTGAAATGACTTGGTATCACTAAATTTCCACGACCGTGACAACACTTTCGTAACACGAAAATTAAACACCAACCGTAGTTTTTTTTAATCTCAACTTAAATAATATATTCATGTTTGTGAAATTAATGTTTGGCTACTATTGGTCCCAACGAGACCAAACATGCGCGAGTAGCTGATTTTATTTTACTATTCCAGGCTTTTGTTCTAAACAGCACAGTCTACTGGACGAAAACTGGAACCGGGCGGAAAACCGGCGAAATCACCCTACGTCACCGATAACATAAAGTTTTACCCAACAGGTTATTTATCTAACATTTTAAATTGACGAAACCACCACATAGAAGGGTTCCGTGCGGTCTACTAACGTAAATGTACGCTTCCCCGAATCTGCCGTATCACCGAATTCCTCATATTTTAAGCTTTTAGTCAGTACTTACAGTCGTTATTAAGTTGTGATTTTTTTTTCGCTAGGTATATACCTATCCCTTCCACTACGCGGCCAATCTGGCCATTTGCTGTCTCAGTCGGGACGCAACAATCAATTAAGTTAGTTGATCGCTGATCGCCATTTAGTATGGGAGTTCTTGTGAAAATCGATAAGAAATCGCGTATTGTACTTCATAAAACCGTATTACGTTACCTTTGTGTTTGAAAATGTGGTTTTTCAGTGTTGTTATTTAATTAGTTTTTGACTTCTGATAAATAAAGTGAATTTAGTGTGGTCATATTTATAGAAATTAACAAAAATGTGAATTCGGTGATGAGTTAACCCTGACTTTGACTGGAACGTTTTACCGAACAGTGTCCGGAATCAGGAAGAGCGTAAACATTTAAACATTTAAGCCGTCAATATTTTAATACTAGCTTGGAGTTAATTATTAAATTATTATTTTTACTACACATAGTGTTAATGTTTTTTGATATAGAGTGGTAAAAATAATTATATACAAAGGTAATAAAAAAAACTGGTTTCAAAGACTGTTAAATAAGAAATATTTTAAATTTGAATAAAGGGTTTCTAGCTACCATATAGATAATCATTTTCAAATTATAATCAGATTTTTCTTTTTTTATTCAATTTGGTCACATTACACAGCATGACGTGTGTCAAAGGTGTGAAAATGATTTAAGTTTTTGGGTATTTTTTTAGTAATTTTGGATAAACCGCCTATTACTGGCTATCCTCCAGTTACTAACCAAAATGTAAAAATATAATTTAAATGAAGGGTTCTCAGTATGAGCAATTATCGAATTTCCTGGACAAAAACTACGTATTGTTGTATGGTAGGGCAAGATATGTACCTAATTTAACATTGTAAAATCCTTTTACTCTCGTTTTACAAATAAATAAATTCGGATTCTGATTCTGATTCTGTCGAAAGTATGCATAGTAGCAAAGTTTTGGCCAGTAATTTAATAAACAGTAACAAGCGATTTACCCTATCAAATACAAAAAAACAATCGTCTTGTTCCATATTTTTACTATTTCCTATAAATTCTTGAACTTGAATAAATAAATAAAAAATGCCTTTTGTAAGACCAAAGTTTGAGCACCACTGAGCGGCAAAATTTCATAACTTTTTTCCTAGTGCGGTGAAGCGGCAGCCCGGTTCGGTATTATGTGCAAATCCAGTTTGGTGAAAAAACGGGGTAAGCGATTGAAAAACCTTTAAAAAAATTTAACACATTTGTAACCATGTAATTTATTTACAAAGTAATTAGGTTCCAGGTTTCTAAAATCGGAATATTGTAAAGAAATTAAAGTGATATACGATATGCCACCGTATTTTTAAACTTTAATTCTATATTTACAAAGTTATTGGCAAAAATTAAAAAATGTCAATATGTCCGAAACCCCCAACTATAATTTTCTAACTTTTTAGATTATTAAAAGGGTGACAAATTTAGTAAAGTAACCATTATTCTATTGATTATAATCGCATATAAATCCCACCTTATTAAAAAAATAAACGTATTTAGGTTCGGTTTAGGTTTACTTTACTAGGTTCATAAAATCTAATTTAAAACCACTATCTTATAACGTGAATTAAAAAACCGGGCAAGAGCAATATCGGACCATGCTCAGTGTAGGGTTCCGAAGCCGTTAAGTACTAAGAACAACTAACTCAAAAAATAGCAAGTATGAACAAATTTTCTATTGAAACTTATTTGGGGCTGTCTTAGAAGATTTTTAGTAGGTATTAACACTTTAGGCAATTTCGTTTAATTAGACCTCGCGACAAACTTAACTTTGCCGTTCGAAAACTGTTATCCCCATACATGGCATAGGTTGCGGTCAGTTTACCAACACCGCATATAACAATAAATAAATAATTACCTACGTGAAGTACCTATGGGAGGTAAGATAACCTACCCTTTTTTAAGATTTTATTTTACCACTTTGTCTGCGTGACTAATATCAGTACATGTATATTCATGCCAAATAAAAGCTAGTACTACCTAGTACTGAGTCTAAGCTGAGGAGATGGCGAGACTTTCAGCGAGAGGTTCATACTCATACTCATACTCATTTATTGGTTTGATAGTTGGACTACTGGCCATCTTTAAATTTTTTGAAGCCGCTGCTAGAAAATTGGTTTTTCTTAAGAGATAACTAGGGTAATTCGTCAGTAACTGGCCACCCCCCGGTAACTGGCCACTTTGCAATAAAATGAGTTACATACATACACATACATACATAAACTCACGCCTTTATTCCCAGAGTGGGGAACTTGTTGATAATTCTGTAACCACACTTTGCACACTTAGGCTAAGATGAAATGAGTTAAGAAAGATATTTGTTCACATTTTTGCGATTAAACTATAATACCTAGATCTTGAGTTATTACCCGCAGTAGGTACTGTCCCAGTATCTTTACTAACAGCGTCAGTAAGAAATTTCTTGGTGGCTAGTAACACACTTTCTAAAGTGGCTAGTTACTGACGATTTACCCTACTATTGTAATACTAATATACAGGTCGTTTTTTCAATGAGTGTCCAAATTTTAGGGACTATCTCTGTAGGTCATACTCATTAATATTTAATATGGGACCAACATCCAAATCAGCTGTTCCATACAAACTTCGAGAGCTAAACAGCCGAAAGTTGGTCAGTATGAGTTAGTCCCTAAAATTTGCACACTCATTAAATAAACGCGCTGTACATCTTTCAGCTTTAAACTGCATCTAATAATATGCGCACGTAAACAAACAATGACTGCGAAATGGTTGACGAACGCGGGGGTGCGCGGCGGCGGGGGGCGAGGTATCGCTCCCGCGGTCGCCTACGGCTCCCGCGCGCCGGCCGCCTTTAAGGCCCCGCAAGGCCGGTTATGAATTTCGCGCCTTTTTAAATAGATTATACTGTTGTACTACAAGCTAAACACAGAAATTTCTAAATTTCTGTAGTATGGCTGCAAACCTTCTTTTACTGTAGTAGACTTATCTTTACAGACTTTAATTCAATATTAGATGTTTTATGACAGCAAACGCATATATCTTTTGAAGCAGATATCTTATTGCTCTAAACTTTTGGTTTGTTTATTAACTTAAGAATTGAAAGATATTGCTGTGGATTTTTCAAACTCTAATTCAATGTTGGCATAATAATACACAAATTCTCGTTTGACTATGTCCCAAGCTAAAAAAAATTCTAACAACTTAATAGCATAAAGCGACAAACATATCATAAACGATAAAGCAAAAACTTTGCACTCTAATTCAATATTCATTAATGAGCAATAGTAAAATATAAATACCTCATTAATACCTAAAGCTCGTTCTAACTTTTCGCCATATTTTACAAATATGCTTAGAAATATGTCCCATGCCACTAAGCAAACTTTTTTCAACATTAGAATTTTAAAAACTTGTAGGGCAAAAATCCGGTCCCACTATTGGGCTATATCCCTACTGACCGATGTAAGTATCACAATTTAACGTAGTTTTTCCCTAGATGGCAGCACCGACGGAGGCGCTGCCGTGCGGTGAGGCGGAACTCCTGCGCAGGGCGCGCGACGTGTTCGCGAGCAGGTTCGGCCGCGCGCCGACAGCCGCGGCCGCCGCGCCGGGCCGCGTCAACCTCATCGGCGACCATGTAGACTACTGCGAGGGATACGTGCTGCCTATGGTATGTCATCGATGCAGTCATGCATGACCAACATAAATCTATGTTTTAAATATCATCAATCACAATCTCACACAAATTGACTTGATCATAAAAGCTCTATGGGTACTTACTAGACTATAAACAACAATAAACAGTTATAGAGAAATAGATAAAAAAAAACATCAGAGCACAATGTCACACTAATTGACCTAGTCTCAAACTAAGCTCTAGGCATGTACTATGGGTACACACAACAACACACCTAACTAACCATTAAAGACGGAGCAGAGAGAAAAAGAAAGAGATGTATATATGTGTATTATGTCAACAACATTCGATTCTAGTGCGACTCTCTTTCACGCAATATTTCAGATTTCTGAAGTGTACATAGCTAGATGTGTTGCTGTGTGACTAGGCAACGATATAAATACTTATATGTATAAGTTTTCAAGGAATTGCATTCGGAATCATGACACTTCGGAATTATGTTGTGTACCCGCTAGAAATACACTCGGCAGATGAGTAGGTATGCATTTTTTTTAACGCTAGATGGCGCCAGCGTTTCCATTATGTTCCTAAGCAAACATTTTGTAATATGTCCTGTAAACTGCAATGTTATTCCACTCCCCACTTTATATGCAGTAACCTAATTTCCATTCAAGTAAATTTCCATTTTATTTGGTTGAAACGCAATATCCCAATGGTGTTGTTTCAAAACTTTCCAACAAATTGAAGTAAACAAGATTGATCAATGAGCTCCCAGCTGTGATTTTCCGATCCAATAGGACTTAAGATCGACTGTGATTATCCTTTCATTCATCAAATATGTCGTTAAGAATGGCCGCGTCCACACTGACCTACAGTGAGATTGCTCTTATGTGCTTCGGGTTTGTACTTGTCTTTCACTCGAGTGAGTGAGAAGTACAAAGCCTAGGGCCTCAGTACCCTTACCATGAGTTACAATTACCGTACTCGCTAGCGAGTCGAATGTCCTGTCCCTCGCACTCTATAAGAATACTTGCTTGCTTGCTAGCGAGTAAGGTACGAGTACCTAATTGTAACTCGCGTATTTTCTTTCGCAGAAAATGTTTCATTTAACATGTTTTGGTTCTTGTTTTATTACAATATTATCGTTTTAACGACTAACGTATTTCCAAACAGCTCTAGGATAGATCTATTTGCCAAACTCGATAATTCCGCGCGTTTTCCCCGATTCATATTTTTAACCACACGCATTTATTGCATTGTAGTTTTTCCCAAGTCGCATAACTGATATTTGCCTATTTCAAATACCAATTACGGTAATTACCTATTTTACGGGTGGTAGGACCTTGTGCAGGGTCCGTCCGGATCGCTGCCACCGTCTTATCCATTAACCTACCGCCAAACAGCAGTGTTCGCATTGTTGTGTTCCGGTTTGGGGATAAGACAGCCGGTGAAATGACTAGCATAGAGGCATTCCATCTTAGTCCTCAGGGTTGGCAACGCATTTGCAGTCTTAGGATTGCTCTGCAGTCTTGTGAATGCGAATGTCTATGGGTCACAGTTTCCACGTACCATCAGGTGGTCTGTGTGCTCGTTTGTCATCTCTATGCCATAAAAAAAAAAAATAAAAAAAAAAACCAATTTTACAGTATCGACGAAGATCCTGAACCTGCTTACCTGTTCTATTGTAATAAGAATAGGAAAATAAGCAATTAAGAGAAGTTCAAAGCGGAAAAAATGCGACTGGAAAAAGGCGTCAAGACTCGAAAGTCAAAAAATTATCGATTTTGGGAAACAGATCTAGCTATTCCCTAAATCAAAATTTGGGGATACAATAAAACACTAATTGTTATACTGATTTCATCTACATATAGGTAGGTACAGTTACCAGCAATAATATATTTTCCAACATTGCATTTTTCAAACATGTCTGACACGCTCTTATACCTCTAGTAATAAAGACCTCTCAGATATATTATATTTGCACCCAATGTTGCACAGTATATTATTGCTGGTAACTGTACGCATCTATGAGAAACTGACCGATCAACGCACAGCCGAAACCGTTGGTTCCAGAAACTTGAAATTTTGAAGTAATATTTCTTGCTCAAAAGTATAAATTTCGTGCACAAAGTAGGTAGAGAAGGCAGGGAAGGAATTCAATTTTCGAGTTACTTTTCTATAAAGTTTATACAAAGTTTAAGTCTAAGGGTGAAATAGGACGAAAGACTGTCTTTAAATAACTTTTCATAACAACGAAAGTAAATTTCAGCGTTGGAGTGGCGGAATCTCTATTGAAAGAAAGTTTCGTAGAAACTGTGACTACCACGTACCTTTAGATATTTAATTAGTCAGAGTTTGAGCAACTAATAGGAATTATTAAGGTCAGACGGGGCTCGAAAGCCAGGTTTTCTTTTTTAACCAGCTCTTAAGTAATGCCATACATTGCAAATAGAGCATTTTCATTTCGACTCCGTAAGTTATCTTATCTCTACAACTGAACACAACAAAAGGAATACTGCTGCTTGGGAGTGGGTTAAAGGATACACTGGTGATAGCGATCTGTACATCCCTACTACGACTTTAAATGCTTTTTTGTCTTCTTACCCTAAAAAAAAACGTTTTTCCTTTTCGTACGGTAACGTTAATCGCCATAGTTTGTCAACGAGTTATCTTTTACCCTTTTGGCAAACTCGTTAGATCAGGAGACAGTGGCACAAAATTTCCAGTCATTTACATATATAATTACGTCTAATTACATAATGAAGAAAACGAAAATGATGGTCCCAGCACTTGTTTTGTTTTTGACTGTCGAACGATTTGTTGAACAAAAATTCTTGAATTTTTCGATAAAATGTAATAAATATAATATAATACAAGGTACTAAAGTGTACATATATTTATGAACTCGAGTGTACAAGGCCTCTATTCCAGGCGATAATAACCCATATATATCTAGTAATTGACCTGTTATACGATAGCATTAACGTTTTGATAACTTTTATTTACTTGACAGTAATGGCGGTCGAGTTAAACACAATATGGTTTTTTACCGTCTAGAATAGAGGCCTAGTTTTTAACTGGGCCGCCTTACTGTCAACAAAATAAGAGCTATCGTAACATTGACCAATACGATATCACATCAAAGGCAATATGGTTTATCCCAGTAGAATAGACGCCCTGGGGTTTTATTCTATGAATTAAAACGGCGTTCGGTCGGTAGATCAAGTGAACGAGTGAACATCGGCGAGTTTAAGTAGTCCACACACATTAAAGCGCATGCATTCTCAATTAGGCTTCATATCGATAAGATTGAACGTATAAGGCTGCCTAATTGAGAATGTTCGCGCTAGAATGTGTTTTGTGCGCTCTGACGGGACTGCTTAAACTCGCCAGTAGTGTAGCGTGTTCACAAGTTCCGTCGTGTGACCGATCGAGCGTCGTTTTTAAGAGAACTTAACACCCCTGTGTGGTTGGTGCGCCCGCGGCCCAGCTGTAAGCAGTGGCTTACCAGCAATTTTGTAAGTAATTAAATTTGTACCGATAATTATTGTAAAATACTTGGAATGTCACTTCAAGTTCGCGCGGGATTGGTTATGTCCAATCCGTAATGGACGGGTTGTTGATCAAGTAATACTTTTGCCGCGAGTTAGGTAATAAACCCACCAAAAATAGATGTAAACAATAAGCAAATTTCGTATGTATGAGCAAAAGTAGCTATATCACTACATATTATAAAACAAAGTCGCTTCCCGCTGTCTGTCCCTATGTATGCTTAGATCTTTAAAACTACGCAACGGATTTTGATGCGGTTTTTTTTAATAGATAGAGTGATTCAAGAGGAAGGTTTTCATGTATAAATAAACTTTGTTTTATGTACGGGTGTTACCGAAAACTCACATAAACCGAAGCGAAAAGAGGGCGGGTCGCTAGTATAAAAATATTTAAAAGAAAAGCAAGCCTTCCAAAACGCAAAAAATAACTTCTTTTCAACCGACTTCAAATAGGAGGAGGTTCTCAATTCGACACCTTTTTACAAGCTTTTATTAACTTGCGATGTATGTATGTAAGTATGTATACATGTATGTATGTACGGGTCAAATCTTGCAAGTTATATTTTGACCCACTTCCCGGTTACCGATGAATTTGGAAATTTCCATACAATACATGTGTAAATTGGATGACAATGCAATTTACTAAGGTAAGGGCACCTATTACCGCCCCCCCTAAAATCGGCACCCATTATACCGCGGTATTTTTAAAAATGCGTTTTATGAACAAGTCGATTTACTCACTAAGAAACTTATTTTACATGAGCAAAGCGCAGTTTGTAGACTACCGGTTTTTTGAGCGCTAGTATTTATGCATCAAATAAACAACCTGCAAACAGCCAGTATCCGCGACGCCGGCACAGGAGAAGTTTGTGCCATAGAAACGCGAGACGCCAGACGTAAGGGAACTCACATTTTATTTAGTGATTTGCGTAATAGTTATAATGACTAACCTAATGCTAAGATTTTTAATTTATTGATCATTGTTTTCTTTGCGACTTTCAAATACTATTTTTGTGTGTTTTTGTCTGGAAATACGTTAAAATTAGAATATTAAATACCGCGGTAATCGGTTTCATTTTTTGCTATGGCTCCTAAATCCGAGGTATACCACGGTAATAGCTGAAATGGTACTTTACGTTCAATAGCTTTTATTTTTTATATCTGCTGTCGGTTATTAATTTTTTTAGTGATAATTAAAACTTTATCTATCTAAGCAGTGAAAGAGCAATTTCCGTGGTATGAAAAATACTAATAAAGGTCTTATTATTTATTAAAAACTATTGCACTATATTACTTGTTTCCATAGAAAGCCTTAAATGTTTGAGTCGTTTAAATATAAACATAAATTTAAAGATGTTCTTATACTTCTTATTAGTTTTATGAGTTTGGTTTTAGTAGATGGTTAAAATGTTAAGGTTTTATTTATTTAACCAACGTCACGATAACTTTATTTTTTTATGGGTCGTAATTAGGTTTTGTAGTACCGTGAATTTATCCTATTACCGTGGGTAAGAAAAGATAACCCTCGGTAATAGGATGTATGGGAACCTAGTTCCGAGGTATTTAGGTTTTTTATGGGTCGGAGTTAGGATCCTATACTATCTCCTATTACCGTGTGACAGTAAATGAAATATCAATTATAGGGTACCGTAGTACGGATTACTTAATAAAATTAAACGATTTTTTTGATAGTAAAGCTTACCCGTTGGAAACTGTTGTACTAACTGGTGGTACAACGCTTATTTGATAGACTGGGTTTTATTATTAAAAAAAAGAACAACAACAAACGAGAACAAGTTCTTAAATTTTAAGAATTAATAAAAAACTGATTTAATTATTAGAATGTTAATAAAGGTCTTTGTGTAAGTCTGTTTATATTATTTATTTAATAATATTTTTTAGTTTATATCACCAGACAACTTTGATTTAATAAGCAGTTTTAATTAAAAATAAATCTTTATCCACTTTTAAATGTTTTATTACTTAAATAACTTTTACAAAAAAAACAACAAAATATTAAATATTCAATGTACGGAACCAAAAATACCTTAATCCTCTACCCTCGGTAATAGGAGCCTCATGCGCGGTAATAGGGTCAAAGCTCGTCCAATACCACGGTATTAGGAGAACCCGACTTTTTAGGTTTAATATTTATTTTATCCCAAATAATCACCAAAAGTGAGGCCATAAAGGTGCAAATTACAAAGTTCAATCAACATACTTTTATAAAAATCAAAGAAACGGTCGTTAGGGTGTCTTGTTACCCTTAATTTTTGGCTCTTATTTGAAAACTACCTTAACTCCCACGGTAATAGGTGCCGTTACCTTACTATGACATGGAGCTAATCTGATGATGAAGTCAGGAGGTGGCGACAGAATCTTCGCTGTACTTAACGTAGACCCACCGTGTCGGACTCATTTGTTAAGTCTAAGCAGATAATGACTCAGCATAAAAAGCACAATAGGCAACGAAAGCTAGTCCCAAAAATGTTTTTTTTTTACTGAAACTTATTTATTTTTATGTCTGTTACGCGATTACTCCGACCGGTCCTCCTTTGATAGGGTATCTGATAAGGGGATCCGTAAGAGATTGAGGAAACTCCTCAAATATTACACAGGTGGCCACCGGAACTCCTCAATGGTACCTATTTCGAGGGTGGCGAAAATATATCTAAGAGCAGAATACCCTCATTGTTATAGTTTCTGAATTCCCCATAGCGTCACAATATGGATTGATCACTCCGTATCCTGGTCCTGATTTAGTTTTCTATCTTTAATTTCGCGCACTTAACCTTGCCTCTTTCATTGTCTCTCAGGCGAAGCTTGTGTTTTACGCACCTGTAGTACTTGTGTACGAATTCATCAGAGCGCAAGCGTATGTGTGCGTCTGTCCGTGCCACCGTAGCTCTTAAACAGGTAAACCGATTCAGATGCGGAATTTTTATTTGAAAGCAGGTTCTTAGCCGGTCTTATAAAAATCACTTGTGCCGTTTATACTCGTATTACAGATATCAGCTAAAGAAGGGGTCACCATTATACCGGGTGTTTTATTTATCGCACTGCCAGATCAAAACAGTAGTAACTCAAAATACAACTGTATTTTAAAATCAACTTTAATACCACTTCTATGAACAAACAAAACTAGCAAGGATTTTGAGTGGATACTATTTAGATCTAGCTGGGCGTATCTAAAGGTATGTTTAAGTAGACTATTGTTGTTCTCAGGCTCTCCCGTTCCTCACTGTGATAGTCGGTGCCCTTAACGACTCGGACACGTGCCGCGTCGTGTCCGACGTGGAGGCGGGGCTGCTGGAATCCAGCTTCTCGACCCCGTCGGCCAGCCCGTTGACCCCTGGAGAGCCGGCTTGGGCCAACTATGTCAAGGGCGTCGTGGCTAACTTTCCTGGTCAGTACAGAAGCGGATATTTTTTATTATCCTAAACCTATTAATTATAAGAATATTATAAAACCAGTTAAGATCACTAAGAGCATATCGGAGGATTTTCAAAAGGTTCTTCCTTATATGACCGGAAGCTGAACGGAATTGAATGAAATTTTTCACACTAGCCGGTAATCTACTGACGTGTTCAGTGGTGGTAGGACCTTGTGCGTGGTGCGTCTGGATCGCTACCACCAACTTATCCATTGAACCGCACACACACCAAAAGCGGAGGCGGCGCGGGGCGGTGCGTTCTCATACTTACTAAAGAGCGTGGCCAATACGGGGCGGAGGCGGAGGCGGTTTTAGTATGAGAACGCACCGCGACGGCAACCTGTAAAGAAAAGAAAAATGGTGAAACTGCTAGCATGCAGGTTCCATCTAATTTAAAAATTCTATTCTCAGTCATAAAAACAAAGGAAAAACAATTTTATTTCCTTTGCAATGGATTTTTATTCTTTTTTTTTTGTACGCGGGACCTTACAAGGTTATACCTTAGGTTAGCAATGCATTTGCAGTGTTGAGATTGTAGCCCTGCGAGTGCCAATGGCTATGAACCTGAGATTCTACTTACCATCAGGTGACCTACTCGTGAGCAAAACAAGTAACCATCGCTTATTATGGCAAAAAAACGGTGAGATTATTTTGCTACTAAATTTTTTATATTTTGTGATGTCCTGATGAACCACTTACAACCAGGTCTGGTGCGGGGCTTCGACGCCGCGGTGGTGTCCGACCTACCCATGGGCGCCGGCCTTTCCAGCAGCGCCTCCGTCGAGGTAGCCACCTTCACCCTGCTAGAGGAACTCAACGGCTCAAGGACTGAGTAAGTCTAGGTTCCTTTCTTAGTGACCGTTGTCACTAGCCTTTATTACCCCTAATATTATTCTAAATATGAAAGAAACTTGTCCGTGGGCCCGTTACCTATTGACTATACTGTTGTTGGCACAGATCGATATTCACCTTTTCGATCTTTCAAACTCGATGTAGCCGTTTCGAGGAATATACACAAACAAATATTCCTCTTAATAGTATAGGATATAGGATACTATAAATAGAAAATTTTCGAGGGCCAATCTCACTCCAATTGATCTATTAAGCCCAAATTAAGCCCTAGTCTTGTATAAAAACTATGGGTTTTTTTAATACTATGGGGATGGTTACGACTGCGCCGAGCAAACGTCGAGCGTCCAGTGGCGCCCTGATTACTATTATTGAATTCCCTTGCAATCAGACGATACGTTTTTATAGCGCAAGTAAAAACACAATTTATGGGATACGTAACAAACTTTAATAACAATTACCCGTTGAGTAGTCAGCTTAACGGGAAAAGGTGGCCACTTATTTCCGTTAAGTTTATAACTCGAAGGTGCATTGTTATTAAACTATGTGACATACCCTTTAAGTTGTGTTTTAATTTGTAGTACAAAAACCTACCGACCAATTTCAATAAAATACTTTAGTTTATTAGAAAACACACTCAAAGTAATGAGGGCGCCACTGTACATCCGGCGTACGCTCAGCGCAGTCTTAAACAGTTTGTTATGCAATTGGCATTGTTCATATTTTTACAATTACTCCAATTCGAAAACCATTTAGAGGAATAGGGTTTTAAAGCCGTTCTGCATTATTAAGTCTTTGAAATATTTATCTATTTTGATATTTCGCCAAAAGTATATTTAACCTTTGTTTGACTTTCGTTTTCGACTTAAAGCCTTCTTAGGTGTATCTTACGGGATAGGCGAAAACAGCTTGAAATAGTATGTTTTAATAAACTATTACAATCACTTTTTTTCATCGGATGTCATTCAATTGTTGTAATTTATTAGAAAATGCTAACCTAAATTTAAAATAATCATGTCATCCATAAAATGTCTCCTAAATAAATAAATATATTATAACAAAACTATTGGGTCGAATATAAAATAAATGAAATTGGTGTCTTAAAATTTCCTATTCTTTCGAATGAGAAAGTAAAAACCGTGAGTTTTTTTTTTGGACAATCCCAATTGATGAGAGTCTTTGCAGCGTGAAGCAGTAACAAACTATCACATGCACAAACTTTTGCATTTATAATATTAGTAGGATAGTTAAAAGTTTAAACAACCTTGTGAGTGGTTTATGAATATAAAGCGGGTATCCGATGTGCTGACGGTGACCGATGACGACGCCGCGCAGTCGTTAAAAGTTCAGCGGGGTGTCGTCATGGAGGGGAACACCTTGCTTTATTGATGAAATACAATTATATGAATAAATATCGAGGACAATCTCACACAAATTGAATGAGTCTCAAACTAAGCTTGGCCTGTACAGTGAAAGTCATAAGTATTATTTCATATGACAGTTTAAACATGACGTTAAATAGACAAGGTAGTAAAGTGTAAACATGTTTTTGACTTCGACTGTACCATGGGTAAGGTCAGGGGGGGCCAGTGCGTCTACGGGGTAAGTGCATCAAACCACCAATAAGTATCTCCTAAAAATATATTTATTTAATAATATTTTTAAGATAAGAATGTATTAAGTAATAAAATAAATATATTTTAGGAGATATTGGTGGTTTGATGCACTTGCCCCCCTGACCTTACTAGGCAACAAACAAAATTACTCGCGCTCATCATCACACAATCGTTCTTTAAATCAAGAATCTACGGCTCTTTATTTTATACTTCATACGAAACATGGCTAGTCTTTTTCTCATAATGAAAATCGATGTTTTTATAATTTTAGGCAGTTCCGAATTAGGACCTCAATGTAGTCAAGAATTACCCATAATTTTAACGACTTTCACTTCATCGATTGTATCTTTTCATCGAACACTAACTTCTGCGGAAACCATGTTTTTTTCAGGATATCTTAAACATTTATTACCTAAAGTAGGTACTTACACCCGTATTTATAGTCAAGAAAAGAAATTACTTGAGTATTAGTAGTGTCAAAAGTCATATAAAAATCAGTGCTTAAGTCATTATTTTTACTCAAGTGTTTACTTTTCTTGACTATAAATACGGGTGTTAATGTTAGGCTTGTGACTATCTGAAAAAAGTAACTCATGGGACGCTACTGCCTTTCAATGAAATGAAAATTCTGCGTAATGATGTTTGTTGATAGGTGTTTTTATAAAATAATACTCGTAGGTACACGAGCCACACGCATTTTTGTTTTTATTTCAGTACACAAGAACCTACTAAAAATGTTTCTGCTGCGGTTAACCTTTAATCTTGCTTCATTCATCAGGTGTCCAGAAGCAAGGAAAAAGGCGGGAAAATCTCGATACGTACAGTCAAGGAAATTGATTCCGTGACAATTTAGGAATATGTCAAAGTGACACTGTAAATAAAATCATAAGAAGACAAGTCTCTTACGTTTTGATTGATTACGTCACTATGACATAGTCCAAAATGGTCTAGGAATCAATTTCCTTTACGGTACACGTGGCTATTAAACAACCAGGGGCCCGTTTCACGAAAGCTTATAACTTGTATTACAAGTGGAAGTATCTTATCAATGCATATTGTTGAAAAGAGATTTGGTGTTCGGACCCCAGCCGTTTCTCACTCAGTCGCGCAAGGCCATTCATTCTAGGTGGTGAAAACCATAATTATTGTCTTTGACGTGTAATCGTATTGTCATCGGTACGATAGCTCTTATGTCTTTGGCAATAATGGCGGCCGCGTAAGAAACAATACGATAACAGGGTAGTGATTCTCTGACAACGACGGTTGGACGGACGGACGAGTGAATGTCCAAGCGGCGAGTTTAAGTAGTCCCGTCAGTGCGAACAAAACATGCCGATGGATCGAACGACTAAGGCTGCTTAATTGAAAACGCACGCACTTAAATGTGTTTTGTTCGCTCTGACGGGACTACTTAAACTCGCAGCTGCGATTCCACTCGTTCTTCCGCCCGTCCGTTGTTTTTGAGAGAATAACAACCCTGGCAGAAACCATGCTGCTAAATTGAAAATGCACGCGCTAAAATATGTTTTGTTCGCACTGACGAGACTACTTAAACTCGCCGCTTGGACTCGTCCGTCCGTCCGACCGTCGTTGTTCAGAGAATCACTACCCAGGTCAAAGACGATATTGTGTTTACCGCCTAGAATGGATGCCCAATTGAAATTGTTTTGTATCATAACCTGCAAATGAACTTCAAACGTAGTTAGACCGTCTAGGTTAAATGGAATTTGTTTTTGATATTTCCCAAAATGAAAACAAAAGCTTAGATGCTATCTTATAAAGTATGGTAAATGCTGACACAAACAAGATGTTACGAGGGCTGCTACTTATGTAACCGGAATAGAAAAAATAAACAAACGTACATGGCTAAATATGGTTTTATTGTTTTTCGAAGTATTCTCCGTGATAATCGATGCACTTTTGCATACGTTGAAACCAATTTATAAAGCACTTTTTCCACTCTGACTGAGGTATCTCCAAAACGTGCTGTCCGAACGCGTCGACGGCATCTTCACGGGTCGAAAATCGTTGACCACGTAATTTATTCTTTACATTTGGAAATAAATAGAAATCATTGGGTGCCAAATCAGGGCTGTAAGGTGGATGACCCGTTAATTCTATATTTTGACCTTCCAAAAATCGAGTCGTTTCACGTGATGTATGACAGCTGGCGTTATCATGGTGCAGAATGATTCTCCGTCGCTGGTTGTTTTTCCGTATTTCTTCAAATACTTCCGGCAAACAAATGGTCGTGTACCACTCCGAACTAACCGTTTTACGATTCTCCAGGGGCACTGTAGCCACATGGCCATTAATACCAAAAAAGCAGGCCACCATTTGCTTCAAGGTGCTTTTTGCACGAGTTACTTTCGTAGGGTTCGGCTCATTTTGAAACACCCACACCGTTGATTGTTGTTTGGTTTCGGGATCATACGCATAGATCCAGGATTCGTCACCTGTGTAGATATTATAAACAGCTTTTGAGTCACCACGGTTATATTTTTTCAACATTTCCTTGCACCATTCGACGCGAGCCTCTTTTTGATCCTTAGTTAAGTTGTGCGAGATCCAACGCGAACAAATTTTTTTCACAGCTAAATGTTCATGTAATATCTTATTAATGCTCGTCATACATATGCCTATAGTCGCCTCTATCTCGCGATACGTAACATGACGGACATGCATGATAAGTTTTCGCACAGCTTCAATATTTTGTGGTACAACGACCGATTTCGGGCGACCATCCTTAACTTCGTCCCTGAGCATACTACGTCCACGATTGAACTCACTAAACCAGCGATACACAGTAGTTTTGGATGGAGCTTCATCACCAAAAGTCGAAGTTAGTTGATCTATGTACTGTTGTTGCGTTAAACCACGCTGAAAATCGTAATAAATCATAGCACGAATATTTTCACGAGTGAGTTCCATACTTGCAGCGAGATTAAAATTTAAACCCGCCAAAAACAAAAGACTACGTAAGATAAGAAAAAAAAATATAGCGGCCAGTATTCAAAAAAGTGAAAATTTTACCATGGAGGTCAGATATAGCGTTTAAAAATGTTGGAATCCCGGATTCCGGTTACTTAAGTAGCAGCCCTCGTACTGTTAATACTACAAACGGCAATACTACAATCTTTACTAGCGGTCTAATTATGGTCGTGTTTACCGATATGGATAAACATCTATCGTTTGTCACTTTCTGAGTGGGCGAGTGACAGTTGCCTTATCAACCGCGATATAAGCTGTCATAACTCAGCTACTGGGTGATGAAAAACCTCGTTATATTGCGAAAAAGGTATGACTTATCGTCTGCATTGCAACTCACGTAACAGAATAAATCATCGCGTGGTGTTTCTGGTTTCTGGGTGCTTTACAACGCTTGATAAATTCAGATTAACGAGGTTTCGGCTATTCCGGTTCCATGATTGATCTACGGGGGATCCGTTTTTTTTTCTGGCACAAAAGAGTGTCCCACTGCTTGGCAAAGGCCTCTCCCCTTGATCTCCATTAGTCCCTATTCGGTGTCTCTAATTAAATATGTAGTTATTTTTTATCTTCCGACTGGATCCCTGCAGATTGCCTTGTATTCTCCTAGATACTGAAGGATCCACATTGGAAAATAAAATTGTTTAGTGGAACAGACAAGAACTAGGGGATAAGTCTGAAATAAACCGTTTGTTGTTTGTATTTTAGGCCTTTGTAATAATATCAATATTGAATAACTAACATCTTTTTTAATATTATAAATTATATTTCATTGGCATTAACTACAGAGACTGTGGCAGCCTTTGAAAGAGTGTCCCCAAAGTCCAAAATTATGAGTTATGAGCAAACGATGTTTTATGTAGAGATAACACTTTGTACAAAATTTCATTCCTCTACTACCCTCTGGGGGCTACACCACAAAATTAACCCTAACACGGGTTTAGTTTTTCTCCGAATCCATGTACGAGGGAAGGTCCAGAAGTCCGCGGAATGAAGCAGATGGAGATATAATTATACAAAACCTTTTTGCTTATCTGGTATGAGAACTCTTTAGAAAAAAAAAAGTTAAATGTCAATCCATAACCGTCATTTGTTTTAAAGATATCGCCCTTCAAACAAATTATTTCGGAATATTCCAAACGAGTTAGCGGTCAAGATCACACCAAGCCATTGAAGTGGATGCCCGCCATCTTCAAGGGACATAACGACTATGACTGGAAGACTTCGACGACAGGACAGGATTCACCGTACAACGTTGCTTAATATGTACTTGACATTGGCAAAATTACGTTATTATGTAGATGCCATTAAATAAATAAATAATAATAATAACGTGCGACTATGGAGCAAATTGAATATCGTGCCGTGATAAAATTTCTATCGAAGCAAGGAAAACCTCCGCAACTTATAATTAATGAAATGACAGCCGTCTACGGGGACCAGTGCCCTGCTAAAACCATGATTTATAAGTGGCATAGCCTCTTCAAACATGGCAGAGAGTCAATTGAAGATGACCCTCGCCCAGGAAGGCCGATTGAAGCCACATCGTCGGATATCGTACAAAAAGGTGAAAAACTCGTACTAGAAGATACTCGACTTAAAAAGAAACAATTAGCTGCATTAGTTGGTGTATCGGATACAACAATTTTGAGGATCCTACATGACCATCTTGGCATGACGAAAGTGAGTGCTAGGTGGGTACCTAGAATGCTCAAACCGTTGCAGATGCAACAACGAGTTGAAGCATCGAAGCAATTTTTGAATCTGTGCGGTGACAATCCTACCCACATATCGGAACGAATTGTCACTGGAGATGAGATTTGGGTTCATCATTTTGATCCTGAGTCGAAACAAGAGTCTATGCAGGGGCATAAAAAGGGTGCACCACCTCCGAAGAAGTTCAGGGTATCAGAATCGGCCGGAAAGCTGATGGCCACAATCTTTTGGGATTCAAAAGGAATTCTCATGATCGACTACAAGGACAAGGGTACTACCATAACTGGGACATATTATGCAATGCTATTAGAAAGACTACGTGAAGCTATTAAGGAAAAAAGGCGGGGAAAGCTATCAAAGGGTGTGTTGCTGTTGCATGACAATGCACCGGTTCACAAGAGCAATGTTGCGACTGCTGCTCTTAAAAAGTGCGGCTTTGAATCGCTGGTTCATCCACCCTACAGTCCGGACCTGGCCCCCAGCGATTATTATTTGTTCCCAAATTTAAAAAAAGAGCTGCGAGGAAAAAATTTCGTGCCGATGAAGAAGTAAAGGAGGCAATTTTGGCTCATTTTGAGGGCAAAGGCAAAAAATATTTTTTTGATGGTCTACATAAATTAATTAGTCGATCTGAAAAATGCATTAAACTCGAGGGTAATTATATTGAAAAAGAAAAATACTTCCATTGTTTCATTTCATTTGCAAATACTTCATTCCGCGAATTTTTAAACCTCCCCTCGTAACTGACGAATTTCATTATTTTATTTGTTAGAAAGCTCTTTTATTTGAGAATACGTTGGCCTAGTTGGTAGTGACCCTGCCTACGAAGCCAGCGGTTCCGAGTTCAAATCCCAGTAATTGCCGTACTCAGAGACGTCAATTAAATAATATAATGCTTGTTTAGTGACGTGTTGTCTTTATTCTATTGCAAAGAAAGCGATTTAGTATTTTCTTGATAATCAGCTTTAGACAAAACCTTGTTTTATCCAGGCCAGTGCAGAAGGCGCAGCTGTGCCAGAAGGCCGAGCACGAGTTCCCGGGGATGCCCTGCGGGATCATGGACCAGTACGTGGTCGCCATGGCCAAGAAGGACCACGCCTTGCTCATTGATTGCAGGTATCTCTTTAACCACCCGCTCATACGCCGCGGACACGAAGTCAGCTGGATGCGGGGCGGCGGCGGGGGCGGCGCGGGGTGCCTTTGCTTGACGAGCGCATCGCTCGCGCGCCGCTCCCCGTGCCGCAGCGACTCGTGGCCGGTTTCATATGAATCTATCTATTATAGTTGGTTACTCCTTCACGCGGCAACGCCTGGACGGATTTGGATGAAATGGAGATAGTTTACGCACTGAGTTAACACACAGGCTACTTTTATCCTTGACAATTTTAAAGTCACCAAGGGAATAACCATAATCAAAATCTACGTGGGAGAAGCTAGTTTAAAATAAATATTATGCATTGGAACGCACCGCTGCCCCGCAGCCCGCTGACTTCGTGTGCGCTGCCATATTAAGCTCCACGCGCTTATTAACCGGCAAGTTAAAGTGGTCCAATCACCTACGGGACCGGCAACGTCTATACGTACCTACTTCGTTTTTATAGCATTAGAATAATAACGGATAAATTTGCACAAGTTTTCTTGAGTACCGTAAAATGAAGTTAGATTGATTAATTTTAAAAATAAATCTTCTGTAGCTCCCGCATTTAATCGTTAAATAAATTATTAAAAATATCATATTAGCGACTACTTATTTGGAGTAACTTAAAGCAGCTTGAGGCAGACTACCGTAGACGGCTTATTAGAAAAAAATAATTACGCAGCCTCAAATCTTGTTTCTTAAAATGGGGCTACTTTGATTATCCTTGTGTTTATATCACAATATCAAAGTCACCCCTGAAGCATGCCAAAAATTAGGGGTTTTTTGTTTCGAAGTTTTTACATCCAAATTATCTGAAAATACTTCAACTTTCAACATTTTGGGCTCTCATATGAGACATATGAAAATAATTTTGCGAAAGAGCTAAATAATAACTTAGCAATTCCACAAAATCGACGATTAAAAAAATTATCAAAGTTGCCCCGCGTTTCTAAAGTCACCCCATTTTACGGTAACGTAACTATATAATTGCATTTTGCATCGTTTTTGGCTCGATCTCATTCTATCAAGTTAACAAGAGCTCATAACGTCGACAATACTATGGCAAAAGGCGTAAACCAATGTAGAATAAAGCCTCAGTTTTAGTAGTCAAATCAATCGCAAAACAAACAATTATATTTCACAAAGAAAACCACATAATTCACATGGAAATAAAACCATATTATAGGTACATTTCTCTAGAATCTCTGAGCCAATGAAAATATTTTTACAAGTAGGTAGTTTGCCTCGGGTACGGCCCGCCCGTGGAGTGACGTAACTTTATATAGGCTTCACCTAAAACGGAAGTAAAGCCTCTCATAAAATCAGGAAAGGTTGATAAAAGGAACCCGATGTAATAAGACAAAATTCTCATAGTAACTACGTTGCGTTGCGTTGCGTTGCGTTGCGTTGCGTTACGTCTCGTTGCTGTACTATTTTCACACATGGTCGGAGCCTTGGGTAATTCAATCACCGGCATCCTTTTTTGCTGCCAGAGGGAATTAAGTTGTATTAACGAGCGCTTTTTCTTATTAAAAACCACTAGTACTAAAAAGACGCGCTGTCTGTGTTGTTCTGCATGTAAGGTAAATCTTCAATAGCTGGCCACTTGAGAAAAGAAAGGATACTTTGACAGTAGTCCGGGTAATAACTCTAGCTGTACACATATTATAATACTAAACCTAGATTTAAGTAATACTGTTACTAACACGTTATGGACTTTGTCCGAAATAAATGATTTTGAATTTGAATTTGAATTATTCCAAAGTGGCCAGTTAATTTTTGTGACCAGTAATAGACGATTTACCCTATTTTTTTATCGTCATAAATTTAATGTTATCTTCGTGAATAATTGTCAACCGATTTTTTATAACAACATCGGTTGGAGTGCCTGGGTATATTTTTGACTTTCGAGTGTTCGATTTCAAAACCGTGCGGTAGAAAATATTCGAATGCGAAAATCTTTCACGCTTTATTTTCGAATGGTCCGATATTCCATATTTTTGAGATTCTCACATGAAACTGAGGAATTGATTGAACAGTATTGTTACGTTGGAAGAGTCGATGTTTTACTGGTTTTTTGAAATTCATATTTTAAATGCGAATAAATGTGTGAACCTAACAAAAATAAAAATTATGCTAAGTATAACAAGTAATTTATTATTTAATTGCGGAAAACATTTTTTCACAAATTCTTGACTGGTTATAAATTTAGGAAAAATAAAACGCTTTCTCGTCTGTGGATGTCTATGGCGTTGCTAGGTTTGTCTTACGTTTTAGTTTTAACAGGTTTGACAGAAGTTAAATTATATTTTCTATTGATAGAATTCAAAACGAATGACACGGACCACTCGTGTTCATATTTTCTATCGCTCGCAAGTCAAAAATACCATTTCATTGTTATTTGTCACTTTCGATTGAAACTTTTGAACGTTCTAAAGTCAAAAATGGCGACCGCCCTTGAGCAAAAACTTTTCTCATGACTTCACAAAAAAACATGTCATTAGAAAATACGGCTTATTATTGTTGAATGAAACCTTCGGTGCACGAGTGAAGTTCGCTCTTGACTCACTAAAACTAGTATAAAAAAAACTTCAAAACTATTTCAATAATAATCCACGGCAATTCATTGATAAGATAAGAATAGAGGACTTCATCTCCATTTTAGAAATTGACATTATCAGCATTTTATAAATTACGATTATGCTTATCAGCAAATTCTCTTTGTTCCGTTAACACTATTGAGGCAATATTTGTCAGCATCACTCGTACAATGTTTTCACATTACGCATTATACTTTTTAATCAGTTTTCTATCTGGAATCACTTGCGAAACTAGAGTAGCGGTAGCCCATTTGGCCACTGAAAGTGTATCTGGGAGTATTTGGTTTACGGAGACAGAAAATGGCATACATATCACTGGTAGCATTACGGGGCTTCCAGTGGGCGATTATGGGTTCCATGTGCATGAGCTAGGTGACACCAGCCACTGTGACAACGCTGGAGCCCACTTCAACCCTGACATCACTAACCACGGAGGCAGGGACCACGAGGAAAGACATGTTGGAGACCTTGGAAACGTGAAGTTTGAAAGAAGCGGTGATAGCGTCGTGGCGACAGTAGACTTTGTGGATAGTGTAGTGGCGTTGCGTGGTAGGAACAATGTGTTGGGACGCAGTCTGGTGCTGCACGCGGAGACTGATGACCTGGGTCTTGGCGGGCATGAGGCGTCTCTAACCACTGGTAACGCGGGAGCGCGCGTCGCCTGTGGGGTCATCGGTGTTCACGCCCCCTCCAACTCCTGGGATTATGTTTCACTTTGATCTGCTGATAGTGGGAGCTTTCACGTTATTTGTCAAATTCTAACATGATTTGTATTTGTACTAAGTACACTTAATAAACTCGTTCTTATGAAACTTCAAACACCCGTTTATTTATTTATATCCTGACTGCCTAAAGACTCAGTTTCATTAGTTGATATCCCAGATATTTTTCGTGATACATTGCGTCGCTGCAATAGCTCCCGGCTCAATAATGTCAAAACAACTACTCAATGGATTGCTACAAGCATGCGGGCTATGACCAATGGAACTGAGTCTTTAGTGTGACAGTACAGTAGACTCAGTTGTTGCCTAGAATCCAATGCAAATTTAGTAACATTAACTATTTACCACAAAACTTAAATATACACTGTAACTAAGTGTTGCCCGAGACTCTGTACTCGTAGAAACCCTTTATCGCTATTCCCTCTGAAACTGTTCAATTTTACCGGATAAAAGTAGCCTACCTCTGTGCCAAATTTTATCCAAATCCGTTAAGCCGTTCTGGAGTGATTGAGTAACAACCTTCAGTCTTTCGCATTTACAAAGACTCGGGCAGAAGCTAGTGTTAATTAAATATCAAGGGACAATCTCACTTAAATCGATCTAGTCTCAAACTAAGCTTTAGGCTTGTACTATAGGTACTAGACTTCGATAGGTACACTTATTTATATAGAGAAATACATACTTATAAATAATAATATAATAATAAAATAAATAGAAAACATCCGACACTCAGAAACAAATACTCTAACTCATCAGACAAATATCTGCCCTTAGTGGAATTCGAATAAATCTAACCCAAACATGCCTCAGATCCTTAGAGTCTACCCAAGTGCCGATGACGAGCAATGACAACTTGGTCCTGGTGGTCAACTCGAACGTGAAGCACCAGTTGACTGGGAGCGAGTACCCTTTGCGTCGGGCCCAGTGCCAGGAGGCCGCGGATGCACTGGGCTTGCCTTCGCTGAGGGGAGCTACAAGAGACCAGCTGGCTGGTAAGAAAATTTTACTCAAAACTGCCTTGCCCTTGCCATGGGTTCGGTTCAGAAGGACTTAGTTGCACTTTTCCCTGGTAATCAACTCGAACGTGAAGAACCAGCTGACTGGGAGCGAGTGTATGCGTCGGGCCCAGCCATGAGGCCGCGGACGCACTGGGCTTGCCTTCGTTGAGGGGAGCCACAAGAGACCAGCAGACTAGAAATTTTTTTTTCTTACAAATGCCATATATTCTTGCCATAACACCAGTATTTTTTTATTGTCCACCAATTATCTGTCAATTTTATAAAAGGCATGTTTCATGTCAAAAGGCCGCGTGTGGACGCATGTTTCGCTGCTTAAATACAAAAGCGCCACAAAACCAAAAACAGATATAGTTTGACTTAATATAGCGTTCCGAATTTAAATGCAACACAAAAACATTTTGATTTGTGGCCCTTTAGTATTCAAGCAACGGTTTGTATTCTCATTTCATTAGTATAGTTAGTTATAAAGATTAAATCGATGTGATCATTTCAAATCAATGTTTATTATGTTATCATACTTCAACAAAAGCAAACCTTATAAAGCAATTCTATTAACTTTATAATAAAAATACTCATATTTATGTTACATTATTAATTTACATCAAAAAATCATTTTCACATTCAGGTCTAAAGAGATTGGCAGCCAACGCGGTCCTTTTAATAAAAAACCGGGCAAGAGCATGTCAGACCATGCTTAGTGTAGGGTTCCATTTCTTTATATTATACAGTGTGTTACCGGCATGTCGTGGTACGGGAGCAAATCATAATAATCAAAGTAGCCGTCGACTGTCATTTAAACTTGTCAAAATTTGCTGTGCTTTACATTGCGGGCAATTAACATTAACTTAGAAAGTTAACAAAGCCTGAAAAGTTGTTTATTAATGAAATTAATGTAATAGTTACGTTACAGATATACGTTATTTTAACCTACTTTAAAAAAAGCCAGGGTGCTGGTAACACACTGTATACTAAAGGGGGAAACGATAGAAAGTATTCAGTGTCACGCATGGACATCCGTAATACGATAAGACGAAACGCAGCTGCGTTTCCAGCCTTTGAGAAAGGAGCAAGCTCGCTGCTTCAATATTTCTGGAAACGAATAAAAATAACGGACATTTTATTGTAATTAAAAATAAGAAGTATAAGATGTTCATGCATCACAATGAAAAGCACCCGAAACCGACGTAATGCTTGAAGAGGTTGATACTTAAATATACAGGAAGAGAACGTTGTATGATTAGACCGGTGCACCTGGCGTTCCATAGTCTCTGCCGCTTTGTTTTTAAAAACTTATTTCTAATATTTTAATAATAAATGGTACAATACAAATTAAATGGGACCCCCATTCAAAAATGCTACGGAACCCTTCCAGTGCCAGTCCGAATTGAAATAAGAATAAATATGGAATAAACACGGTCTCGCAAATTAAACTAGCAGGAAGTTTCATTAACGGGCCCAATGCAAACGTGACATTATTGGACAAACTTTATTTGCGACATTTTGCGGCTGATATTTGGAAATGGGATAATCAATCATGCACATGGATTTTCGTTAAGTAAATATTATTTTCAGTTTCATATTTTAAGTCAGTTTGGTTGATAAATTATACAGTTTCGATTATGGGAACTGAATTATGTTGACGATGTCAATATAATTTTGTATTTCATTAAATTAAACTATTGTGAATATTTATACAGAGTCGTGTTTATACACTATCATGTGTCATGTTGCCTTACGCCTATCAATTCAAATGCCACCGCTTTTCAGGGTTTTTTATTGACAAATATTAGTTACTAAGGGACAGGGGGGTTATTATGACATAGTTATGCAATTCTGTTTACGCTGAGAGAAAACACTACAACTGCTACTATAACTACCATAGCTCTGTCCCCAGGGGGGTTATTATGACATAACTATGCAGTTCATTTTACGGTGAGTGTAAAGGACGGAGCTATAGCAGTTACATAACTCTGTCCTTTTCTTTCAGCTTAAAATGAATGGCAAAGATAGGTCATAATAACCCCACTGTTCTTAAACCCGTGCGATCTCAAGTGAAAAATATTGTAATCATGTGTCCTGTAAAATGTGAGGAAGAATATGTAATTCAAACACAATTTTTGATTTTGTCTGTTGATCTCTCAATTAAGTTATCGATGGATAGATACTCAAGTTAAGAAAGCAAGATTCATACGAATTTTTCCGACTGAATACGATATATCATTATTCCATTTTGCCGAATTGTAAACGTTTTGATAGCTCTCACCTAGTAATGATGGCATAGTTATAAACAATACCATAACACGTCAAAATAATATGGTTTAGTCTTGAATAGAGGCCCATGCAATAGACTATACTTTCCTTTGACAGATCTTAAACTAAGCAACTGCCAAGCGGACGTGCTGAAGCGAGCTGAGCATGTCATTGAGGAGATACGTCGCACTGAAGAGGTCGCCAAGTACTTGGAGACGAGAGACTTGGAGCGTGTAAGTGAGCTTTAAAGCTGTGTACGTGCAAGCCTTCCGAATGGGTTACACACGGTATCCCTTTGAAACGCATGAAACTGTTCGTCTTAATGTCTAGGTCTATTTTCAGCTTCACAATCGTCTTAAAACAGAAACAATTTATATAATCCGCGTCGCTATTGCCTAACGCACTCGCAATCTTAATTGGCTTCAAAGCGGAACAATTGTTTTCATTTTGTATGCCGACAAGCCTTCGATTTTCAAAATGAAAACAATTGCGATTGCGAGTGCGTTAAGAATAGCCCCTCAGGTATAAGTCAAAAAAAAATCTTTGACTACGATAAAAAACACACAATCTACAGGATGTCCGGGGGTATAGTGAACTTTACAGGGCAGGACAGCTCATTTAATCAGCCTTCTTCCACAGCAAACAAAACTGAAAAAATCTAATAAATGTGGCATCGAAAATGGTGAACCAGGGTACCGCATTACCGAAGTGAAAATGTGAAATTTCGTATTCTGTGCGACTTTTAATGATTTACCATATTTTCAACACTCCTGCGAGATGAGCTGTCCAGCCTGTAAGGTTGTCCAATATATTCCAGACACCCTGTATGTAGGCCCTAGGGAAGTTTTTCGCACGTGTACAAATAGCACAAGTAGGAGTATAACCATTTTTCTAACCCTTCTCTGAGCAAAGGCATCATCGTGGAAAAGCCAATTTAAGTTGGCTTTGTGTTACAAATGTCCGCAGCCCTCACAGCCTGCCCCATCAGGATTTTTATTCTCATATACAATTCGTTCGTGTTCTCGTGGACGGATTATTAAGGAGCGGGCTTAAATTGATCCGTTTGCTAGTAGGTATAAGGTCAAGCCCAGGTGACCAGGTGTTACAGTCGAGTTCTACTGAATCATGAAGCTTAGACAATTCAAAGTGAGCAATTTTTGGAAATTATGTGAGCCCAACTCACACTTGACCATTTTTTTGGATCTGTTGCTTTTCTTCAGGGTTTCTAACGTATAATAATCTTATTAATCATACTTAATTTCAGTCGTATATATTTTACCGTTATTTTTACACAACAAGAATAAAAAAACTATAATATAATACCCGTGTGGCTGCCGGGTTAGAATAGTGCCACTCCATATCTTCCCGTGGATGTCGTAAGAGACGGCTAAGGGAATAAAGGCGAATAGTACTGTTAGGCGATAGGCTTGCAAGCTGTCACTAATACACTGGTAAACATCTTAGCCTAAAAGTGCAAAATGTGGTTACAGAATTATTAACAAGTTTTTAGAGTTGTTGGTAATTCTGTAGCTCTGCCTACCCTACTCTGGGAATAAAGGCGTGAGTTTATGTATGTATGTATGTAAGAATAAAAATACGTTGTATTTATTACTTCATTCTCTTTTTTAAATCGGCCGTAATAATAATAACACATATAATGAAAAAAAAACCCACTATCCATTACAGTTCAAAAGGTACAGGTTTTTACTGTTGGAACGGACGGACGGATGGACAGCGTAGGCATATTAATAGGGTCCCGTAGGGTGCCTTTGGCTACGGATCCCTAAAAAGTCAGGTCGGGAGATGACTAAATTTTCTATTTATACTAGGCTCGTGTTGTCTATGCATGCGCACTGACAATTTTGGAACGAATAATTTAAAGTTTGATTGGTATAAAAACTTTTCGTATTTCCTTCTGCGTTTGAAGCGCGTTGTAAACACTTTTTATTGGGATAGCGAATCATTTGTCTATACAATGTGTTACAAACGTACCCAAAAAAGAGTTTTTAAAAATAGATGTTTTCAAAAACAACAAAACTGCCTCTAAAAATGACAAAAAAATAACTTCTTTTAAAATGGTAGGAATAGGTCAGTTCAATTACCTAAGTCAGCTTTTGGTTAAAAATGTTTTTTCATTTATTTGCCATAGGATTAAAATCTTCATCGCTTGAACAAAATTTTTATATTGCTTATAAATAACGGTGTATTTGTCACTCAAGATTCTTAGAAAATCGAAGATTGCCGATCGATATTAAGAAAATGGTAGCACTAGGTCAATTCGTGTGACATTGTCCCCTAATATTTTGTTAATAATTCTCTAGGTGGGTAAGCTGCTGTACGAGTCCCACAACTCCCTGAGGGACCTGATGGAGGTGTCCTGTCCTGAGCTGGACCAGCTGGTGTCTATCGCCGGGTCTACTCCAGGGGTCATCGGCGCGCGCATGACCGGCGGCGGCTTCGGGGGCTCGATGGTGGTCATTGTAAGTCTCCTTTCATCATTTCACCCAAAAGAGGTCCACTGCTGAACGTAGGGCTCCCCCAAGGTTTGCCGCAAGGACCGGCCCTGCGCCGCTTGAACCCAACGGTTTCCCCGCAACCTTAACCACGTCGTTGGTCTACCTTGTTGGCCTCTAGCCTACTCACGCTACTTCTTCTGGTACGCGGACGCCAATCCCATCGGCATTCTGTTCTAGTAATGTCTAGCAATTTCTTAGGGCTATGTCGGTGACTTTGATATTCTTTATGTCTTATCCATTTTCTATCTTTATATAGCTTATTTAGTGTCCTCCCCTCCCCCTCTTTTCACTGGTCATTTTAATCCTTGCCAATCCAAAACACAATAATTTCTGGTATAGTTCAGGATAGAACGTTTAATAGTTTCAAGAACGAGGGTAAATTTACTGTAACATTATGTTTGATATAAACAAAAAGATCTTAGTGAAGATTACAGACGTCCAATTCATATTTTTACGTCAACTTGTGGCAAGCAACTATTGCTGTTTCATTCTTACCTCATACGTTACACCGGAACACAATGATTCAAACACTGTTTGGCAGCAGAGTACGATGGTGAAAACAATCCAAACGTACCCTGCTGAAGGTCCTACTTTCTCACCACTTTTGGTTGCTATCCCACTTATCACCATCCCTATATAAGGAAAAATAATTAATCATTGTAATCATTCACAATAATATAAAAAGCTGTAGGAGTATACTGCCCTCCTAAGCCAATAAACAGTAGGTACCTCAGATTCAATTGCCAAAGTAAATACAATCAATGCCTCCTAGTAATTAGGTTGTGAATGCTACATGAGCTTTATTTAAGTTGCTGCTATTTGATTTAGCAGGGCAGTATTATAGGCGCGTTTATCGCGATAAATTCGTATAAAGAACCCGTCACTCTCGCACTTACAGGCTTGTCAGAAAGTGATGGATGTTTCATTTACAGCTAAAAAGGCAAAAGGCTGGATCCATAAATGTTCGCATTGACGTCTCAATGGAGCCTTGAATATTTTAAAAGGAAGAATGATCTATCTGTGTTCGCGCTTTTATATTTAGAGAGGTGTATGAACTCTTATTTTTACGGAGATTTTTATCTAAAAAATAAGGAAAATAAACACCATTCTTTTGCTGGCACAATACTGTAAAAAAACCACTTGTTATTAAATTGGTTGACGGATCAGACCCTGATTAAAAATGTATTTATAATTCCCCAACTCGTTAAATCTTTATTAATCACAGTCAAAACAAAAATAGGTATTTGTTATACAAGGGGGGAAAACTGTATTTTACTTGTAAGTCTATACGTCTTCGTTACTCGAATCACTGTGTGTGTGTGTGTGTGTGTGTGTGCGTGTGCGTGTGCGTGTGCGTGTGCGTGTGCGTGTGCGTGTGCGTGTGCGTGTGCGTGTGCGTGTGCGTGTGCGTGTGCGTGTGCGTGTGCGTGTGCGTGTGCGTGTGCGTGTGCGTGTGCGTGTGCGTGTGCGTGTGCGTGTGCGTGTGCGTGTGCGTGTGCGTGTGCGTGTGCGTGTGCGTGTGCGTGTGTGTGTGTGTGTTCAAGCATGTTGTAACTAAAAAAAAACTTTACAGGTAAAAAAGAACGCGCTAGAAGATTTAAAGAAGATCATCTTGAGCCAGTACAAGGGAAACCCGACCTTCTTAGTGGCGGTGCCGAGCGACGGAGCTAGAGCATTGCGCCTTTAAACTTATGACCGACCAGCCGCAGTTGCACGAACGTTAATAATATTAATATTCCATTAAAACACCCGTCACTTTCTAATTAATAATTATTTACCATTGCTAGGCTGATGCGTTAAGACTGCGCCGAGCAAACGTCGAGCGTCCAGTGGCGCCCTCTTGACTATTATTGGGTTTTCTAACTAAGTTTTTGTAGCGCAAGTAAAAACACAATTTATGGGATACGTAACAAACTTTAATAACAACTACCCGGCCACTTTTTTCCGTGAAGTTGATAACTCGAAGGTGCATTGTTATTAAACTATGAGATATACCCAATTTCAAGAAAATACTTTAGTTGATTAGAAAACACAATAATAGTAAGGAGGGCGCCACTGTACATCCGGCGTACGCTCGGCGCAGTCTTAACTCTCGTGTGGCATAGCTCTTAGTGCTATAGTGGTTCGTATTTTTATTATAAATAACTGAATCGAATTGTAATTCAAGTTGACATAGGGGTTTAATTCCAGATTGTTTTGCTTAAGTTTTGTGAGTTGGAAACGCTGCTTGATGCATTTTAAAGGTCAAATGCGGTAATCAAAAGTGTAGAGTAGTTATAGGTCTTGGAGTAAATTGTTGGGTTTATAATTTGTTTTTCATCACACTTGCTCGTAAATAGTGTCCTAACATGCTAGAAAAATCGACCGTAAATCCAAAATAATACCCGCGGGCCTTTTTTTTACCATTACGTTACTTAAGTGCGTAATAGCTTTTTTTTTAAATATTATACGTGAACTCAAACTATCACAATACGTCAGGACCCCAATTCTTGTGCCATTCGATATGAAGTTTCATTCGAGATGAAATGTCAGTTGAATACTATTTCCTAACAATCTCGCATAATAAACTATTGATCTCATATGTCACTAGAATCGGACTCCGAACACGTTTGACATTATCTGTGGTAAGCCACAGACAATGATGTAGTCTGCCGCTAATAAGTTAAAAATATGATCTTTTGTCTGATTTTATTTCATTTCCTCGCAATTGTGATGAAAAACATTGTATGTTACACGGGTGGTAAAGGAAATACAAAGCTCGAGTCATTAAAGCCCTCAGCCTACGGCTTCGGGCTTCTAACAGACTCTCGTTTGTAATTCTTTCTTTACCACCCTTAATACACAATGTACTATTATATTGTTTCAGTAGTTATTTATAGGATTTTTTATAAAATAAATAGCAGTGTAATTGTAACCTTCCTTAGTTACTATTGTGTACTTATTAACTCTTATTTATAAGGGACTTAGTTATGTATATTTTACACATTCCTTGAATTTTGTTAAGAATATAAGTTAAAAGTGTGTTGTACAACGAAATATAATAATATATTTTTCTAAATTTTTCTAAACTTTTTTTTATTAATACCTATTATTCACAAAGTTAATGTACCTATTAAGAATTTATTTATCACCAAAATTACTTAATTAAATAAAGATCGTATGGAATATTTTAGTTAATTTTTAAAACGTCTTATTTAACTTCACCTACCCTAGTCTTTAGTATGGCTATTCAAATATAATTTGTTCGAGTTCGATATTTCCTAAACGGTAAACCTAAATATTGATGGTAACATGTAAATAATTATTTTTAAGACCTTTCAAATGATACCGCATTCTTTGTCAAGGGAAAATATTTGATTAAAATTTCTACTAGGGCAAATTACAGCATAGCTATGGACAAGTGTTTTCATTTGAGCACTTTAAAATTAAAACACTTATACTAAAAGTATAAAACAGTCTATTCATACAAAGTTACATTAAAAAAGTCACAACTACGGCAAAAAAATCCGCCCTAGTGGGAACCAGTTCCGGATGGGTAAGATTGTCGAGGAGTGCCATGCGGCTGCGGCCGCCGTGTCGCCGCCACGTCGCGTCTGGAACGTTGAAAATACACTTTTAAATTTCACAACGTGTTATTTATTGAGTTTAAACGTCACATCGCGTTATAATCTGAAACAGGGGTCGACGACACTCGGACGTGGTAATTACCCAGGCGACAATAGTAAAATACTGTAGGAATTACAAATACGTACTTTTATTTTTACAGCAAATACAGCGCTAGGAAATGCGGAGTTCGTTATTTCAAGTTCTTGAGAAAGAACGAAAAAACTTTAAAAATCGGTATTCAAACGTAAATCCTGGTAAAAGTGGACTTTATTGCGTCGAACTTAAAGTACCAACTAATTCCGCACGCGAAATGCATAATATAAATTGAGGAAAGCGGAAAGCAGCAAGATTTCGAGTTCTGAACCAAAGTCCGTAGCGTTTGTATCGAAGCTCAGCCAACGCACGTGGCAGCGGTGCCTATAAACAAGTTGAGTGATTTTTTGCACGACGGTGCGCCGCGCTTTGACTGGAGGAAGGCCGAGCGCAGATTTGATTTTACGGTCCTGAGGATGGCCAAGGCTGCTGACCTTTTTTACAGGCGTTTTTCAGAGCGCTCAGCCCGCCTTCATGCAGGCAGGAGGTGCCGCTTGAAATACGCCTGTAAAAAAGGTCCCTTCTAAAAATTGTTTTTCGGCCTGATTGGAAACTAACGTTTGCATTATTTTTCGGAATGCAAGATGGCGGCCATGATGAAAAGTCGTCATGGGTATCGTGTTTGATGTATTTCGGGCTAGCAATTTCGAAAATTATGTCATATTCAGAATTCAACATGGCGGACATGATGATTTTGAAAAAGTCGTCATGGCTATCGTGTTTCATGTTTTCGGGGTTCGAAATTTATGTCATATTCAGAATTCAACATGGCGGCCATGATGATTTTCGAAAAAGTCGTCATGGGTATCGTGTTTCATGTTTTCAGGGCTAGCAATTTCGAAAATTATGTCATATTCAGAATTCAAGATGGCGGCTATGACGGTTTTCGAAAAAGTCGTCATGGGTATCGTTTCCTATGTTTTTAGGGATGGCAATTTCGGAAATGAAGTCATATTCGGAATTTAAGATGGCAGCCATGATAATTTTTCGAAATAGTGGTCATGGGTATCGTGTTTCACGTTTTCGAGGATGGCAATTTCGGAAATGAAGTCATATTCGGAATTTAAGATGGCGGGCATGATAATTTTTCGAAATAGTGGTCATGGGTATCGTGTTTCACGTTTTCGAGGATGGCCATTTCGAAAATTATGTCATATGCAAAATTCAACATGGCGGACATGATGATTTTGAAAAAGTCGTCATGGGTATCGTGTTTCATGTTTTCGGGGTTCGAAATTTATGTCATATTCAGAATTCAACATGGCGGCCATGATGATTTTCGAAAAAGTCGTCATGGGTATCGTGTTTCATGTTTTCGGGGATAGAAATTTCGAAAATGGTATCATATTCGGAATTCAAGATGGCGGCCATGATATTCGAAAAAGTCATCTTGGGTATCGTTTCTTATGTTTTGGGGATGGCAATTTCGAAAATGATGTCATATTCGGATTTCCCCAATAACATGAGAAACCATACGTATGACAACTGTTTCGAAAAACATCACGAACACCATCTTGAATTTCAAATTTGATATCATTTTCGAAATTGCCATCCCCGAAAACATGAAACACGATACCCATGATAACGCGAAAACTAAAATTATTTTATCCAATTTCAAAGATGATCAAAAATCTTTTAAAATTTAGACTATTCATAATGGACTTTATTGCATACAAAATAAGGTTCAAGTATTTTCTTTCGCGTTTTCCAACTATATTATAATATATATTATATTATCTTAAATACGGAACACTCGCTGCGCGAGTCCGTTTCGCACTTGGCCGTTTTTTTTTATTTGTTAGGAGATCGTTCTAATAACACATAGGTACCTATTCTGAAAAAAAATCCACACGCTGTCTATTACGGTTCATAAGATGCAGCTGTTCAAAGTTTCGACGGACGGACAGCGTAGGCATATCAATAGGGTCCCGTTGGGCTCTCTTCGGGCGCGGAACCCTAAATATGAAATAACGTTAACGTTTAAAGGGTATCCCCAAACAGGTTTCTTATTGGCATTTTTCGCTTGACTTTATTGTACAGAACACTCCACATGTCATTCTGAGTCGCAAATGTCGCAATTGCCCGGTATTTTTAAAAAACAACTCTGAAAAAAAACTCTTTCTCCCGCTATATGTAATAATAATAACTGTAGAGTGAAAGAACTGCAAATGATTCTTATTTCAAAGGTCACCTTTTGTGGGAACAAATCAAGAAAACATCCAGTGGATTACACTCCGGTCCTTAATTTGATTCGCTACGCCTGCGGCTACGGCGTAGGCTTCGTAGCTCCCGCTACGCACTTTCGAAATGCTTTAATTATTAATTGTCGTATCTTTAGTAGTTGGATGTTATATAATATTGAATCTTATTGAGGTAATGATAAAGGTGTATTTTGAATGGCAAAATTCTTAAACATAATTATGTAGAAGGTGCAATTAGGATGAGTTAATTATTCTAATTTGAATACTATTATGGTTACTCAATATCAAGTTCATTATTTTTTTTTTTGACATAAATTAAATACAACGTTATGCTTATGAGTTATGAGTTAAAGTGATAATGAAAAACATATATTCGTGACAAACATAACAACGAACAGATTAATGTACGCACAAGAAGAGAGAGTAGCTACGAAATGGTCCCAACTCAGCGTAATGCTGGCATTGAAGTCGGCGCTGGTCTTGCGTCGGAACCATCAGGTGAAACTACGGAAGGTTAAACACGTAATTATTTGAACACAAAACAGCTACACTAATATTATAAGGAGGATTTGATTGTTTGTTTGCATTGATTAGGCTCCAAAATTACTGGATCATTAAAATCCTACATTATCGCTGAGTAATACAGTATGTAAACTTACTAAAACCATTTATTTGAACCCGAGCATGTTTGGCGATAGATAAGGTTGGGGTATATAAATTATTGAAATCTTAACACTTTTTCAAATTTAAATAAAGAATGCACTGAACGCAAGTTCAATAATCTGTTACGATGAAAACATTACAAACGAGTCTTATAATGGGCACTGAACGATGTAAACATTACACATGGGATGATACTTTTAGGCTTAACCGACTTTGAAAAAGGTGAGATGTTATAATTTTTATGCAATGATAAAATAAAAAATATTCGACACACACTAGCAAAATATGTGGTAAAACACTTAACTCAACTAGCCTACCAACTGGTCGAAAGAGATGGTTTTAGTAAGTTTGTATACTGTATAGGCTATGTTTTATTTTTTTGCGCGGACGGAGTCGCCGGCAGCATCTAGTAATATTTTAAAAGGGAAAAATAACCTAAAATTCAAAAATTCGCACGCAGTGTTCCATGCTCTTCTTTATTGCAATTCCAATTTGCGATTTTGCGATCTTGGCAAGGGCCTCAGGTGAAAAAGATTCAAAGAATACCGTTTCATTATCACCAAGTGATCATCATTATGTCCATCGAAAGAAGGTCGGTATTTATTTGTAACCATTACGCGTTTTGTCGTCTTTGCGATTCTTTGAGGATTATTAACGCATTATAGACGCCTAGAACCCTAAAGGGCAGGGTGTTTTAAAAAACATAACCTTCTTTTTCACACGATATCGAAGACAAAATAACAAAATGAGGATGTTTAAAATTTGCTTGTCATTTTTATTTATTAAACCTAGCGACGATGTAGTTAATAATGATTAATAGTAGTTTTGTAATAATTTTACTATTTGATACCCGCCCCGAGTAAATTAAATGTTACATTACATATACATAAAAAAAGGCTATATTTAGTGTATTTTTTTTGTAAATAATGTATGGTTACGTATGGAAATCATTTAAAAGAAGGGACACAAAATTATTACTGCGCACATTATCCAAAAAAAACATTCTGTAGTTACGCAAATATTGGAAACGAGTCTTAATATTCACAAACAAATAATTTTAGCAAGAAAAATAAAATGTTTTGAACAACAAATTACCTACACCCACCTAAATTAGATGAGGCATTAAGGACCCATTAATTTATTTGCTCTTCCCACGAAGCCTTCGCCGCGGCCTTTTAGTATCTCGCGAGCCTCCGACCGGAGAGCATGACGTGAAACTGAAACACCCTGTAACGTTTCCCCGTTGGAACAAAGTTTGAATTTGAATTTTTAAACCGAGTACGTTTCGTTTTAAAGAGTTTGCAATACTTTACGGCCAGTGTTAGTGAGTGGTGAAAGTTAGTTTTTTTAATTCTAGATATAAAAAGTGTTTCGTGGCTTTTGTAGTTAAGTGACGTGTTTTAAAAAAAACGTGCTTCAGGATAGAACTATTGAAAGGTAAAATAACGTTGTTCTATGCATAACATTAGTTTAGAATTCATTTCATTATTTGAGGAGAAGGTTTTAAATTTATCAAAATCTTTTTTTCTGAACCTTTGTTATTTCTTAATAATGTTTATTGGTTTACTTAATCTGATTCACAAAAACTAAATTAATTAATCGGTAAAAAAGAGGTCCCTGTGGTTTAGTGGAAGAGGGTATTTTTGATAAAATAATCCGAAAATAAAGCCAAAATTATATTCAAATTAAAAAATCTCATTGTTATTGAAGTGCATATGGAAACCCTACCAACCAAACCAAGAGCCAAAATACACGAACATGTAATGTTTTCATCGAACATAAGTAACAATGCGATCATAATATTATGCGCGTCCTGTTCTGGAAGTTTCTAAATTGGCTAAGGCGGCAGAATAGTAAAAATGGTAAAGATGTTTATCCCGTAAGTAGGTCACGGGTATTGTATATACTGTAACTTAAAGGTAGGGTTTTTGATTTATGGGATGACTTTGTTAGCAACTACCAGTCTACACAATTATGTATTTTTTGAGAAGTTGGAACACCTTAATATTATTATTTTTCGCCAAAGCTAACACTGACAGCAGCTGCGCCTTAAGTTAAAGTAGCGAGTGTGTAACGGTCTTTTTTCGTGTACAAAAAATAATAATTATAGTTAGTGTGCTTCTTGCCTTGAATTTTGAGGTAAGAATACTTCTTTGATCGTATAGGTATTTTCCATGTCATAAGTCGCCGACTGAATGTGGCTTTCGCAGTATATCTTTGTTTTGTGCTAAGTTTTGTTTTATGTTTTACGTCGCGATGTATGCAGTGTGCCCTTAAGTCTTATTCACACATTGGGAGACAGGCACAGGCTGAAAAACAGCGCTGTGCAGACCTCACAGCATAATATGATGAGTTTTGAACCTTTAGCCATAACTTTATTAGACATTGTTAAGTCTTGTTGTAGTTTTTGTAGATCTTTGTGTCTACCTTAAGGAATAAGTATGTAAAAGTACTGTGCTGAGAGAGCAATAAATCTTTTTCGGTTTCTGTTATAATGTTTGTCTAGTATGAGTTGACTTATACTCTTAGTTAACGTTTGTATAGATATAGTTAAACTCTACGACAGACGTCGGTGGTTGTATTGAACTTTCGTTCTCGTTTCGTCGGTGTTTTATAAACCCCTGATAAAGAACCTATCACTTATCCTGGAGCTCGTGGTTTTCCATTTTTGTTTTTTGTCATAACTACTTTGTTGACATAATCATTGGCAGTCATAATTTTTAAGTCCCTGGAACCTTGATTTTTTAGAAGTTCTTAAATATTTTATGTGTTGATAAGGCTAGGTTAGGTCAGGTTTGAATTATAAAAGTGCTGAAAAAGTAACAGTTTTTAAAGTAGTACGTTGTAACGTGCGATAGTAATGACCTAAAACAAAACAAATTATGTTTGAAAATAATTATAGCCTGATTTACACTTTACGAACTGCAAGTGCGCAATTCATATTATTTGCTGTCCAGTCGCACGTACACTGAAAAAACAAATGGGTTGATTTTACTAAGTTTTATGGTTAAAATACCTAGGACCTACACGTGAGTTTGGTTGAGTTAACCACTAAAAAGGTTGAAGCAACCTTTTCAATGTGTTGTTTTTACTAAGGTCAGGTGTTAACTCAACCAAACTCATAGGTAGGTCCTAAAATTTAGTAAAATCAACCCATTCGGTTTTTCAGTGTAGGACATGTATGAATTTCGCACTTGCATTTCGCAAAATGTAAATCAAGCATAATGGCGGACTATAATATAGAATAGAATATAATAGAAATCATTTATTCAACGCATGCATACAAAATACATAAAAAAACACAAAAAAGAGCTGAATATAGACATGGTATCGGTATTTCCTAAGAAAACACTGGTAACTTCTTAAACTTTACCTACATACTAGTATTAAGCCCATGTATATCGACGACAGTGTCAAAATTGCAGTCGGGTTTTAAAGTTTGCTTTTTATTTAGTTATAGCTTTAAAAAGTACTTCAAATACTGTACATAAGTACTTAAACTCAAATAAAAAAACGTTACTTTCTTCCTTTGTCCCCCTTACCCTGATATCGTACTGTTTAACCTGCTGCGAAACTGTAGTGTTCACATTGTTGTGTTCCGGTGTGGGGGTAAGACAATCGATGAAATAGTAGATATCATTCAGTAAGTGCCTTTTGCTGTCTCAGGATTGTTAACGTAAGATTACTAACATCAATGGCTACCAGTCCACTTATCATTTGGTAGGTAGGTAGCATGTAGGCGAGTTTGCCATCCCTTTATCATAAAAAATGTAAAATACCAAACCATTTCATTTGTATGACTCTTTTTCGCATGAAAATAGCGTTTGATGACATGATACAATCGATGGAGTGAAATTCGATAAAATGGCATTATGCAATAGGTACTTATGTACCTACATTAAAAAACAAGAGGTTGGCTGTTTGAGCGCGAGCAAGAGAGAAGCACAAAGACCGTTTCAGTGCAAAACACACTAAACGCGCGGGCCCGGGTCGGCTCGAGTTTCTTGTGAGGACCCGCACTCTGCCCACGCGTTGTTATTCATTATCGAGATATGAGCGGATATGCCCGCTGTACTTTCAAACCGACCCACACCCGCAGTTTGTGTATTTTGTGCTTTACATACATGAATGCAGAATTTACTTTTTCAAAAATTAAAGTACCTACCTAATCTCCTTTGCGTAGAATTTGCGATTTTCAATATTTAAGGTAGTTGCTGTCCATGTGGCGTTGGTTTTATCCACCCTGTATATTAAACATAAGTCGCCAAAAGAATGTGTGCGTTGCATCAGAGCAAAACGGCAACGGCTCGACTTTGTTCATCTTGAGCAAAACGCTAGTATTCTGCCACAACCCCAAGGAAATAATATGTACAATAAGTAAAACGATCATAAATTTAAAAATAACAAGAAGGTATGTTTCAAATACAGACTGTCGTGCTTGCTTGTGCGTGAGTTTGTGTGTGATATGTTCATGTGTGCGTGCTTGCGCGTGAATTAATTTAAACGGTATAGTTTGAGAAATATAAATTGGAAACTTCTTATTTAGTTTGCGATCTTTTGTTCGGCGTAAACACTTACCGGACAATGAGAAGTCGAGCACCCGTATCTATTGTTCATAACAGCACTAATCCTCACTTGGGAGCCGGAGCGACTAAAGTGCATTTTTTTACACGCGATTATACTACTTATTGTCAACGACGTATAGCCTTGAATAGTGAAAACAAACGCTTAATTATGAGTCGCTTCGACACTCAGGGTGCAGAAATGGCTACTACTCATGGATTGAAAAGTATTGATACTATTTGTTTTTTCTTCTTCACTTGGGTGCAGATAGTAATCTAAATAAAATAATTTTGCTTTTGGGGGTGTATTATAAAACATTTAATTTTTTTTTCTGTGATATTATGTGGGTAGTTGGTTCCACAAGTTCAAGTACTAGTGACTCGGATGAATGAAATACTTAATGTAAAAGTATCCTATACATTTTTACTAATAAAAAAATATCATAACCTATTGGACATTTTATTTTTTACTTTTCTTTTTCAAATAAAATTGTGATACAAAATCGTGCCGCAAATATCAAGACTTTTCGGTCCGCTGTATTGTTTGAAGAACGGGGGCACTTTTACAACTAGCTTTTGTTTGATATTTACAAAAAGATTTAAGTGGAAAAAGTAAATGTTCAATTCATATTTCCTAGACTATACACATTCTCGTAATTATGTCTCGCAAATGTAAAAATGCGTAAAAGTAAAAAACAGCAAAATCCGATACCAAGTAACCGCACACCGAAAACCCCTAAACCTCCTGTTTATAAACGCACAGTAATTAAAGTATGCTTCAAATACGCTGTGTCCTTATCTGTCATTGTGACATTTCCATATAACAGAAAGGGACATCTCATACTTTAGCTAAAATAGGTTTATAGTGCATTTATGAATATGAAAGAAACAAACGCGATGACATTGTTGACATCGTCTGTCTAGACGTATGAGTGTCGAGCTCTTACAAGATCTCTCGTCTCAGCGCTAAATAAAAAATGTGAAGTCTGTGTCAACACAATTAAAAAAGTAAACAATTCTATTTTATTACATACTTAATATACTGACGCAACTTTTCACTTATAAGAATTTCGAATGTATTAATGTGTATTTCCAAGTAGTCAACTTGATATTTCTTTATTTTTCATAAAACATTCGTTAGATTAACATAGCGCTCGGTGCTTTTATTTAAATAAGCAAGTATTTGTATGTTTAAGGCACGTTGTTAGTAAAAGTTAAAATGAATAACTCCGGGCGGACAAGTAAATGAGCAAATAAACTTTTCCTTTTGAACAATTTCAAATTTGATTGAACGTGTAATTTAATAAAATTAACGCGTATTTTTTTCATAAAGTTGTTGATGGGAATAGAAGTGGAAAACCAATTTGGGAAAAAACTGGCGGCCACGCTGACTCAAACGCTATGACGAAAAGCGATAATCGGCAGTTGAGTATTATAGAGTTTTTATTTTAAACTTTCATATATCGGTATGTACGTGCACCTCTGTCATCGCATTGGGCCTAAACCGAATGAAATAATTAACCTACCATTTTCGTAATAGAATTCGGCAATCTTCGTTTTTCTATAACATACGAGTGACAAATATACAGTTGCGAGTGTGTTTTTCTATGACACACGATTGACAAATATACAGTTGATATATTATGTCAGTTGCAGGTGCAAGCGTGATAGCGATAGCCAGCCGAAAGCTAATATTAAGAAGCTAAATATACTTTAAAAAAAGCCGATCTAGATCATGTGTGAAACTCTCAATTTTTTTACTCTACTGCCTAAAAAAAGGAGGTATATTTTCAGGGTTCATGTATGTATACATCTACAATTCTTAATTCCACCGTAACTTTTAAACGCCTAACCTGATTTAAGTGTGTGTAGTATAGTTAGAATCCTTTCACCAACATGGATGACATAGCATACCAATACTGTTAAAGTTGAAATAGCAACAATGACAAAATGACAATTATTTAGGTCAACAAAAAAAAATACTTCTAATTATTACAATATAGGTACCTATCATTTGAAAGGTTTTAATGTGACCATCTCAAACATTTATACATATAGTCTCATTAATAAACAGGTTTATTATGATATCAAAAAAAGCAGTCAAGTTTTTCATTTAACTTGCTTTTCATTTAGATATTTACTTTAATGACTCAACTGGTTTTACGCGTTAATTAACGATTATCCCTTCGAATGCGAAACTCGAATCTTCGCATAATAAAAAAAAACATCAGAGACATTTATTCAGTACGAACGGGCACTTTCACACGTCGATAATCTACCAGCGCTTCCCAAGAGGAGACCGCTGCTAGCTGAGAAGCAACACCGCAAGAAACTCAGCAAAACTGTATCCTTTATCTGGGCACTGTCTGGTTAGGAGCTACGATTTGCCACAGATAGACATACAGATGAGAAGTTAACTGGAAGAGATCCCTTAAAGGGATAAGTTCGCCTTTGTACATCCCTGTTATATTTTTATCTATTTTATAATTGTTATCTCTTGTTTGTACAATAAAGTGTTTACATACATACATACATACAGACATACTGAAACACGTTATGGCCTCCTACACGTTTGCTCATCATAGGCGAGAGTAGGAGACACATTTAGACTCTAGAGCGAGCAACATATTCGTGTACCTCACTCTTACGCATTACTCCATCCCTCCGTTGGCCCTAGATGGGCCATCGTATAGAGCAGCCATTAAACTTAGACAACAACTCTTTTTGCGTTGGGGGGTAAATTTCAGCCTTAATCAAGTTTAAAAAAGATTTAAACATATTTAAAGTTTTGCAAACTAGTCTATGTCAAAGCAAAGAGACGGAGGAATTTTAGAGTAATTTACTTTGACCGAAAGAGGGGTTTATGTAGTTTTTCATCGATATTTACGTAGGTTCTGTTGTAGAATCATCGTATGAGTTAAAGCCTCTATTTATAAGTGAGAAAATGTTTTTGTTATGTTGGTATTGGTAATCTTGGCAAGCATCCAAAAAACTTTTCTTCATAATACATAGGGTGAAAAAAATCAATGGGCCTACGAAGGGAAAGTATCTCATATCATTGAAATATCTCACATGTTTTTTTTTTCAAAATGATGAATCCCTTATACACAATTTAAAAAATGCATATGCCTTAGAGTTCAAATCTTTGTGAGGGCAGATATTTGTGCGATAAGCGCGAGTTATTTGTTTCTGTGTCTTGGATGTTTTTTAAGTCTTTAAGGGCTGATTTTTCAATCTCCAGATAACACCATCTGTCAGATAAATTGTAGCTCCGTCCTTTTCTTTGTAAGAAGAAAGATAAGGACAGAGCTACAATTTACTTGACAAGTAGTGATATCTGGAGATTCTTTATAAATAAGTAATGTTTATCGAGATTCTTTATAAATAAGTAATGTTTATCGTTTTCTAGTACCCATAGTACAAGAATTGAGCTTAGTTTTAGAAGATTAAGAAGGAAAATAAAAAGTTATTGGAATTACACTTGCGGGAAATTTAAAGTGGAGGGGTAAAGCGGTGAATTTGCATTTATGTTGTGACAAACGCTAAACAACTAGCATGAAAGTAATATAACTTATTATTTCTATATTTCTTAAATACTTAGCCCTATCAATGATACATATATCAATATATCTATTGATTTTCATGAAACTTAGCTAAATAACATCTCGATTGAACTAACTTTGTTTCAAATTGCGTCCGTGACGTAGCTATGATGCCACAGACAAACACAGACACCTAGACACACACATAGACATAAACACACACACATACACAAATATACAAATATACATATTTAACTTAAAACACCTTTATCAGACTTAAAAATCAGAATGACTTTAATAAACACAATAAAATTCATACAACCATAGTCATTTCCATCGTCATCCATCTTGCTCGTCCGCCTGACAGACAATAAATCCTGCTCGGGCTTGTTAAACTGAAGCACCTGTATAAACTGGAACAAAACAGGGTTGTGGTTCTATAAAGGGCTATAATAACTGTTCAACTTGAATTATAATGAGTTAATGACAAGTACATAATATTGCTTTTGGCCTGGGCCTAGATTCTAGCCGGTCAAAACTGAGAACACCCAATTTCCCAAATAGATAGGTACATCCTTTTTCCCAAAGGTATGTTCTGCTGGAGTTTTTTTTAGATTAAATTAATATAATGAATAAAAGGATAATGTATATCTCCAGAACTTTGCGTGATATCTAAATCGAACATATCGAAAATCCAGTTTTTGTCTCTACATTCTTATTTTAACTCGTTGACCTATAATAAAGATAAGGAAACACAAGCGAACACTTTTACGTTTTAAATATTAGAAAAACAATCGTTCAAAAGGTGAACTCAATGCCTAATCGCATTCTCTACCAGTCAACAGCCGGTTAACTCTTAGAAGTGTTTTTTATTATCACTTACTGGCGTGGTTGTGCTTAAAACAGAAACAAAATTATCCGAGTAGCTTGCGGAGACCTTCTTTGACTTTTAGAAAAAATAGTTAAGTTTACTTAACCGTTCTTGAAATTCTAATGAAATTAAGCACTTATTGTTGTACTTTTCAAACAAATTAATTCGTCAGTCCGAGTTTTACAAAGAAAATCAATTTGCGACAATCTGCCCAGGGAGAGGGAGTAATTTAACTGAGATACTATAATCTTGTTTCAAATTTATCGCAAATTGGGCTATTATATAAACAACAAGCTGTTACACGCAACTCCGTCTACGCAGAAAAACAAAACATAGCCTATGTCGCTCAGGGTGAATGTAGCTTTCCAATCAATGGTGGAAGAAAAGTTTTGAAATCGGCACAGTCGTTTTTAAGTTTATTTATAACAAACTTACACACACACAAAAATACAAATCTTTCCTCTTTATAATATAAGTGTAGAAGTGTAGACAATGAACAGTCAAACTTTAAGTAACTGCCTTTAATATAAACCGTCAATTAGGTTCGTACTCTTATAAATAAGAAAATGTATTTGTTTGTTTATTTTTACCTACTGCAGAATATATTTATATTAGATATTTGATCTGTATCATGATTATATGTATGTATGTAAATAGGTATGTATATAACTTGGTTCCTTATATTCTTGTACAAGCTGATCAAGATTTCACACGCGAGGTCTGGTTAGGTACTTCGTAAGTAATTTAATTAAATAAATATGAGAAACTGGTGGACCTACAACTATGTAAATATTTATAAACTTAATATAGTGTCGTGTCTTCCGCGTCGTCGTATCCGATCTTGCTGCTGAAGGAAATCATGCTTGCGGAAGAATGGCGGAAGGTTCCCCACTACCTAGATACATGGAAAGGTGGGAAGGATCGTTTTGCACAGGTGGGACATACAGGGTTAACGATTACTAAATAGTACGACAATATTAAAAACCGGACAAGAATATGCTCAGTAAAGAATTCCGAAGCTGTTACTACAAACGCAAAAAACTGTCTCAAAAAAGCACACGTGTTTTACGTAACCCCAACGAAAATTACACATGTCGAGATCAATATTTTCTAATTATTAAAAACGAAAAGATCCGAGTGTTCGCTCCACGCACCCATGCATGTTTTAACGGAGGCCCTTCGGATCTCATGTGCAACTACCCTGTTACACACTCAGCTGCTCCAATGTGCAGGTTTCCTCACGAACCACGTGCTGTCTCCTGCTACGCCCACGACGCAGTTGTACGTGTCCCGATTACATTACTCTACGGAGGCGAAGGATCTCGTAGAGTATGTACGAGTTAAGACCGGAGTTACTCTTAGGGTCGAGTGGTTGGAGCCCCGCCACAAGGTTAATTTTAAGTCTGTGGAGGAATTCTGTCCGAGGTGTGTCTTATTTTATTTCGGCGATTTCGTGGCCGCCGGCTAGCTGACTCCGCGAAAGTGTATAAGTAGTCGTTTTAATTTTATGTTATAATTATATTGTTATGTATGTTAGTCTGTAAGGTATTTGTAAATATGGGCCTTGTTGTCTAATATAAAGTTAATTCTATTCTATTCTATTCTAATAGTATTTTTAACTTGTCCGCCTTTTCTGTCTGTCAACACGTCAAAAACGATAAGGTTTTCACCATGTAGAATCATAGCCCTGTTCGTGCGGCGCAGCGCGCATGTCTATAATGTGCGTAAACGTAAACATCTCAGGTAGGTTACATGATAAGAGGCTGGTAGCGATTCAATTCAAAATTCAAAATATTTATTCAGTAAATAAGCCACATGAGGGCTCTTTTACACGTCGGTAATATAGGGTGAGTCTACCAGCGCTTCGGACAAGACCATCATCGCGGAGAAGAAGCGCCGCAAGAAACTGCAGCAGAAGGTGCAAACGGACCCTGCACAAAGTAATAATACTGCACTTTCCCTTATTTTGGTCTAGTCTAATCAATTTACTCGAAGTTTATTCGAAGACGCTTTCTATGTAACAGAATACTTTCAGTGTTATTTCAATAAATTCCTTTGTTTACAATGTTCAGACGCTACCATGAAAACAGTTTTCAAGAATGTTAATAAACTGAACATTTAACCTTTATCAGGGACTCTATTCTTATCAACCATAATATCGCCTTTGACATGTTAACGGATTTTTTTAAACCAACCACTCCAACCACACCAACAATATGTAAATGGCTTACATTTTAGAAATAAGTGACAGAAGATTTTAGACTAGCCTGTATACCAATTACAGGTGTGCAACAGCGTTCACCAAAAAACATTAATTACTTTTTTAATAGGTATCTAACCTAATAAATTACCTAATAAACTAAAGTTATATAAGAAAAACAATTTACAATTATAAATTTACCAAACTTTTTAAGAGTCTTTGTGAGTCTTCGGTATTTTCTATACATATTTTATTATTTATTTATTACGATGTAGAGTTCTAAATACTATATGCCTTCACGCCTTCGCGCTTTGAGTGGTTAAGCAGAGCTACAGATTTACTAACAACTCTTAAAACTGGTTGTTAATCATTTGTAACCACATTTGGCACAAACTGTCCTAAAGCCCTAGCTTAGAGCTTAGTTTGGTACTAGATCAATTGGTGTGAGATTGTTCCGTTTTTTTTTAGTATAATTTTATGCTAAAAAGGTTCACTCTAAATTTCCAGATAAAGTAAAAATCTAGAATTATTGACGCCGTCGGTCCTGTCAATTATGATGTTCAAACGTTTTAATAGTTTTGCTGGCTTTATTTATTAGGCGACCATAATGTTGCCCTCCTAAGCTAAATTCAATCACCAAAGCAGATTCAATTATATAATGTTAGCAATAAGGTTGATATTACTACAGGAGGTTTATGTTCGTTACTGCGTATTGTCATAGGACGGCAGAATACGGCCCCTGATCTATATTGTATGCCCTGCGCATATCTAACAGTTTACCAGGAAGTGCGACCTGTTTATTTTAAACTTTGTACCGTGAACTTAGGTTACACCTACGTTCTCGGGTTACTATCGTTCTTGACTGTAGTCTAACTTTACTCATACACTAACAGTTAGTGCGGCTTGTTTACCTGAAATACCGGCCCAACCGGCAGAGCTTGACTAGACGAATAGTTTTAACTTTAATAAGTGGTTTTAATCCTTGTACTTATCCCAATAAATGTTATCAAATTGTGAAAACTATAGATCCTATCAACGTACGTTCAAGGAATGTTTTGTAGATAGTTTTATAAAGAACATTTTATCCTTTGATTGTTTTCTAGCCGTTATCAATAAAATTAATCAAAACTGTCGCTGAGGACATAGACGGGGAGAGGTAAGGGACAAGAAAGATTTTTACGTACTAGTTCAATATCGAATGGGACCAATATTTAAATATTTTTGAGCTAACAAACCGTAAAAAGTTTACATATTAAATAAGGGGCGGGTTAGTTTGCAAATACATTTCATTATTATTGCGCTCGGATTAGTCGTGTATTAATTATAAAAGAACTGTTATTACCGTGACAACGTTCATTAGAGGACTGTTCACGCTTCGGTAGCGCTATAAGTGGCGTATTAATACTGTTAACTATCAATATCAGCGACTTACAATACGCGAGTAGTTTGTTTTACACGGATGTACGTTTGTACTGAATGTGAGTTGACGCCAGCCAGCCAACGTACGATTCTTATAGACTCATTTGCGTACGACCTTCGAGTTACATTCCTTGATTCCCAAACCACGCCATCAGCATTCGAGACACATACAATAACAATAAATTGAAATAACGTATATACGAGGACAGAAGAGAAATTATGTATACTAATTTTTAGGGTTCCGTACCCAAAGGGTAAAACCGGGATCCTATTACAAAGACTCCACTGTCTGTCTGTCTGTCACCGGGCTGTATCTCATAAACCGTGATAGCTAGACCGGTGAAATTTTCACAGATAAAATTGAAAAAATTGATAAAATTGACATGTAAAATTTTATTTTATTAATAAATGATTGAATTGAATTGAATTGAATTGATAATGTTTTACTGTTGCCGCTATAACAACAAATACTAAAAACATACCTACTTAAATGCCCGTAAAAAAACGTGATTTTTTTTGCCGTTTTTTGCTCGATATTAATAACGGAAACAGGTATTGACGCTTGAAATATTCACAGGATATTTAGTTGTATGTTCACTTTAAATATAAATAATTAAAATAAAATAAAACAATTATGGGACTCCATAACGCACAACAAACGTGCCTAAACTTTTATTTTGTCTCCAGCCTAACTATAAAAAGCTGTCTTTTTAACCGTAAAAGGTAAATCGGTTTGCTGTTTATTGACCAGCTATGAAAACCTGTTAAGCTGCTATGAAAACATATCTCTGTCCCTTTCATTAACTAAAACTTTTCAACTGTTTATAATACGAGTCTACACATTGTGGTTCTAACTAAGACGCGTATCTCCTGAATATGTTTTTACTGAATAATTACTAATTAATTCAAGCAAAGGCGATGTAAGACAAGAAAATTTACAGTACATTAGTCAATGTTTGTATTATCCGAGAGCTTTATTAACATAATAAGCCGAGATTGTTTGCGAAATCTGAAAAGTTCTCGCGCCTCGTCTCATAAATTATGCTTTTGAAATTGTACTGTACATCGCCGGTGCTAGTAAAATTAGCCGCATTTCTATTTCTATTAGCATTACTAGACCGAGATGCTAGGTGGTTATAACCATGTCGTCTATAACCACTACCCACTACACTACCCTCTCTGAGAATGAAGTCGTGAGTTTATGTAGTATGTGTGAGTTTACGTATGTCTTGGTTTCCATCATAGAAATAATAACTAAAAATATAAGTAGCAATGTGTACTTCTTCTTGCGTGTTTTTTCTATGTAGATTGTATGAAATTGATATAAGCGCTCAACGCGACCGTCCGGCTTCTTACGTTTATCTGATACATTTTCGAAAACGAGAACATTCGCCGAACGTAACTTTTCTATGGCCACTACAGTCGCGACTATTCATACGAATTAAACTACCAAGTCCTGTATTCGACCTTGCTCCAGGTGGAATAGAATATAACTTTGTCACAAGATAACTTTGTCAAGAATTGAGCCGTTCTCAAGTTAGCGAGTCCTTATCGTTGTTGCCTACACTAGCGCTATGGCAATATAATTCAATACTCTGTGTAAATAGAGAAGCGGAATTGGGAACGTAGGAAAATACTCGCCGAGGAGGTTTTGAACATGAATGGGATAATTTAAATAAGTAAATAAATGTCAGCAAATAATCTCACACCAACTGACTTGGTACCAACTTCACTGAACGATGTTAAATTTAATCAATGTTAATCGACTCTAAGTTCATACATTTGGACAGATGTTACGAGTAACTCTCTAATGGCTGGTTCCTATATTCAACGCGGACAGATAGGCTTACTTCGGATTAAAATTTGACACAATTTGTATGGTCAATTTTAACCCGAAGTAAGCCTTATCTATCCGCGGTTTGAATATAGGAACCCAACATTAGTCTGTTAAGTGATTAACACCGTTTGGTGAAATTTGTACTTAGTATCACACTTAATGAAAATTTCTTTGAGAATGTGATGTTTCGTTTTGCGGGCCAGTGCTATAAATATGTCGTAAGGTAGAATGTATCAAAATCTCCAAAATACTAAATTTACTAATCTTTAATAATTCATTCGGCCCTTTTCCAGTATTTCTCCGATTTGACTCGAAAAAGTACTGGAAAAGGGCCGAATCTTAAGTACCCGAAAACGACGTGCGTGCATGACTCGATGTATGAATATGGAAGAAGCGAAAGAAATTTGTCAAGATCGTAGCAAGTGGAAAGAAGTGGTCTCTGCCTACCCTTCTGGGAAACAGGCGTGATTTAATGTATGTATGTATGTAATAATTAATTAATTAATTAATCTCTTAAAGGTGTAAATTCACCTTTGTACGGTCACGGACAAAGTTGTATGGACACCTCTAAGGCGATAATCCTCTGAACACTTGCGCCCACGTTCTCGAATATTAAACTAGATGGCGGTGTTGACTAAACCAGTTCATTTGTCTTTATTACAACTTCCTAAGATTGTAGTATTAAAATCGATTTTTCGTCCACCCACTTAGACGAAGTAATGGCTTAGTGGGTTTACGTCTGACTATTACACATTGGATCCACATAGACCGAAGTTCGAATCTCTTCGGGATGTCCTTTTTTCTTTTTGTATTTTTTCAGAACGATGTTTTTACGATAAATACTTAATGTTGATGGCACTATGAAATAAATAAATAAATAACATAGCAAAAAAAAGCATGCATGCTTTTAATGAAATAAAACTATTGTTTTATTTATTCAATTGCTTATTCCTTAATTGAACTGAAATTAGATATACTCATTTGATAATAATATTACTCATACAAGTAACAATAAAACAACTCCTATTTACCATTTTATCGAGGCCCAAAGCTTAAGTTTCGTTTCCAGATTCGGAAAGAATATTGAAGCTCCACCACAATAAAATACAAATACTAACTTCTAAAGACCGGGTTATTATAATTACAAAAGCGTGTGTCTCTAGCTTTGTAGTCGCGGGGTAAATTAACCCGGGGGTAACATCGGGGTAATTGTAGCTCATGGTAAGGGCTCTCGTGCTGCACCTCTTCTACTCCAGTTCCACTTCGTGGTCCGCTTTCTCATCTTCTTCAACCCCAGTTTGCACTCCCACTATTCATCACGCCCTTGATTTCATTGGACGATGCGTTAACCTATATAGTTGGTAGTGACCCTGCCTACGAAGCTAGCGGTCCCGGGTTCAAATCCCGGTAAGGGTAGAGATATGTGTGATGAACGCGAGTATTTGTTCCTAAGTCTTGGATGTTTCCTATGTATTTCTCTATATAAATAAGTTTATCGTTGTCTAGTACCCATAGTGCAAGCCTAGAGCTTAGTTTGGGCCCAGAGGGGCTATTGCTTAACGCACTCGCAATCGCAATCGTTTTCATTTCGAACATCGAAGGCTTGTCTGCATACAAAATGAAAACAATTGTTCCGCTTTGAAGCCAATTGAGGTTGCGAGTGCGTTTGGCCAATTTGTGTGAGATTTATCATCTGATATTTATTATTACTCCATCATTTCACATTCACGCTTATAAATCAACTCTTTATAAAAAAATACAATATCTCATAAAGAGGAATGTGAAGTTGAAAATTTCCACACAAGACGTTTATATTTCACCACAGTCATACAAGGGACTGAATAGAATTAACAACATACATTTGATCTTTTGACATTCATTCGTCCAAACTGCTGACCTATACCATATAAACATAAATTTAACTTAAAACCCTTAAGTAAAATAGATAACCGAGCCTGTATAAATAACCAAATCCAATTCCACTTGAAGGTATATTGGTTATTTTGGTTATTTACTTGTGCTTCGGCTGAGGTCATAACGTTACTACATCGGTCATGTACCCTTATTGCTTTTATTGTAAAGAATGGGTTAGTAGACCTTACATCCCGAGGGAGTAAACGTAATTTCGATCGAGTGGCAAATACTATTACGTGCGGCCCGGTACATTCCCATGTGTCACCTAAACTATTTAAGCAATATGTTATGTAACATATAATGTCACTGCCACCTATCGTTGTCTAGTTCGTTACATATAGGCGTTTGGTGGCCATTTTGAACACCTTTTTCTTATCATGGACAAGGCAAACGAGTACACGAGCCACCTGGGACACATAGATATTTACATTCTCAAGACTACGATCTTAAGACTGCAATCCTAAGACCGCAATTACGTACCCTCAATGCTAGTTTTGCTATATCCACACCGGAACCTAAAAACCAAAAAAATATTCTTTAAGTCTAATATACTGTAAGATACATAACATGTATTATTATACTCGACATTATATAACAGGGAATATTTATGACTTTTTTACAGCTCCAATAAAGGTCAAGAATCAAACCGTTGAGAAAAGTCATTTATGGAATAGCTTTTTAAAATTTCTAATATATAAATCAACAAAGATAAAAAAATGTCCCCCTCTTTCTAGCAAAACAGAATTAAACATGGAGTTTATTATGGCAGACCGCGTTCAAGTATACAATCAAACTCTTCAGCTTTATAATATTAGTATAGATTGTACATGGTTATTAACCAATAGTATTGATATTTTATCAAAACTCAAACAATGGTAAAGTTAGAAAATACTAAGGAAATGTTTCACGTTGTTTTTTTATTTTTATTTTTATTCATTTATTATAAATATGTTTATTTTTACATAGTACCATAACCTAAATGTCGCCAAACTGTGTGTCAGTTTGTTGGCAACTGATGCGCTCAATAATCTAATACTATCTACTTGGTAACTAACAGACAGTAATATTTGTTTAATTTGTTACGGCCCGTAGGAGTTTAAGCGATTAAGGTTGATCAAACAAAACCATTTTGGGCACGTATAAATACACTAAGTGATCCTACGAAAATACCTATTTAAAAGCAATTTATAACGTTAAAATGTAACGAAAACTCTTGTTAGTACTTTACTCTTCATGTTATTAACAAAAATTGGTAGGTAATTCATTTTGTTGTTTTTTGGTGGCCATCTATAAAAACCTCTTTTTATTGAATTTAACTTTAAGAACTTTTTTCGTTGTATGTTTTTTAGGTCTATATCCTCTGTAATAAGTAGTTTTTGACAATCTGTCTTAGATCATATTTGTCTTAATCTTAATAAACCAAACCGAACCTAACTGTACCTTGTCTACTTGTTAAATATTTGAGAAATAATGAAAAGTGTACGGTTTCACCGACATAAAAATAATGACTATCAATAATTTGTGAAAAAGGGGGGGTTAGTATAACTTGGCTAATTAGTTCATTTTACGTAGAGTGTGAAGGATAGAGCTATAGCAGGTATATTATAGCTCTGTCGTTTTGTCACAGCGTAAACTGAACTGCATAGCTATGCCATAATAACCCCTATTTACCATTTACGGGACCGGGGCTGTTTATTCGTTAAAAAGTAATTCGTATCAATGTTTATATATTAAGTAATATACGGCGAACAGGCTGAAAATTTTCAGTCCAGTACTTATATTATATAATTAATGAAAATTAAGATTTTAAAATTACAGTTGCTTGTTTAATAGAGAAATACATACTAATCCAAAGTATGAAGCCTATAGAATATGCAAACGTTAGGTTTAGTCCAAATTATTAGAACCGACTTACATGCTGCCCAATAGTTATGATGGGAAAAAAATAGTCAACGTAACGTTTGCATATTCTACAGGTTTCATACTTTCGATTGGTATGTAATTTGACTATTTAACAAGCAATTGCAATCTGTTAAATAAGAGTTCATTTTTAACATACACACGTACTAACATACAAATAAACATACATACATACATACATACATACACACCCACATACGTACATACATACATACATACATACATACATACATACATACATACATACGTACGTACGTACATATATACATACATACATACATACATACAGGGTATTTAGGCGATTGGCTTGCAACCTGTCACTAATACACTGGTAAACATCTTCGCCTAAGTGTGCAAAATGTGGTTACAGAATTATCAAAAAGTTTTTATTGTTGTTGGAAATTCTGTAGCTCTGCCTACCTACCCCACTCTGGGAATAAAGGCGCGAGTTTATGTATGTATGTATACAGGATAGGCAGAGCTACAGAATTACCAAAAACTCAAAAAACTTGTTGTTCATTTTGTTACCAAATTTTAAATGACTGATGAGCCTTTTTTAATTTTTAATTAATTATATACTCTTCAGAAATTGTTCAGCCTAATTTACCATAATAATATATTATTTAACATATTAAATCTATACTAATATTATAAAGCTGAAGAATTTGTTTGTTTGTTTGCTTGAACGCGCTAATCTTAGGAACTACTGGTCCGATTTGAACATTTCTTTCAGTGTTAGATAGCCCATTTTATCGAGGAAGGCATTTATATACCATACTCACATAAACCCAAGCAAAGCGAGGGTGGGTCCCTAGTTTGTTATACTTTTTATTGAATAAACAGCCCGGTGAAGGTCGTCTCTTATTCGGATGCTCTACTACCTAATTTGATGTGCCTAATATTAAAACACATTTTCAATAAGATCGTCAACATAAAATATTACAATTTACACCACATTACATAATAAATAATTATTAAAATTGAACGTTACCAAGTTTTACGTTTTCAAAACTTTTAACCAACTCAAGGACTTGGCTACAGAAGTTTATAACGAAATTTACATAGTGTTCATGCACCTAACGGAATTAGGAAATTTTGTAAAGTCCACTCGAATACCTGACAAAGCCTCTAGATTTATGGTTGGATTTAAATGAGACACGAACGTAATTCACAATTTACAACGCGCCTAACAAATTTGCGTGGTATAAACTTATAATCCAGGTTAATTGGTAAAGGCCAAGGAACCAATACGTCGTCTATTTTGACATGTAACTACAAAAAATATCTACAAAATATAAGGGGACAATCTCACAAAATTGACCCAGAATCAAGAGCTTTAGACTTGTATTATGTGTACTAGACAGCGATAAACATACAACAATACTCGCTCAACTCGTGCTCATCAAATAAATATTTTCCCATACCGGGAATCGAACCCAGAACCGCTAGTATTATGCACAGGGTCAATTGCGCAATGCGTCAATCCATCGACATATCAATGACAAATTGCAAGAACTTTAGGAAATTCGATATAGCTTTGAGAAAGCGAACCTTAAGCCATATCAGTTATCAAAAGTCACTTAGGGGGTAAGTAGTAAAGCATAGTCATGTGGGGCAATACGATGGGTTCAGACGATGTAAACTTGTTTAGGTTACAAAAATGTTGCATTACTTAGACTAAAACTTAATAAAACACATTTGACACGCGATATAGACGCAACCATACTAGACCCGCTTGGACGGTTTTCGTTACGGTATTAACGGTATGGTACCGGTATTAGAAATAGATACCGTTTTGTTATAAAAGTAGAACTATACCGGTTGAAATATAAAGGTTCGCTACCGGTATGAAATAACGGTATCGCTATTTTTCATATGTATTTAGTTCTTGATAAGCAGATAATGACATTGCAAAAAAAGAGTATATTCAGCTACAAAAGTTTATAAACTTATTTACTTAGACATTATGTTTAAATTTAAAGATTATAAATATGTCACTGGATTAGGTCTCCATTTCATAATTGCTTTTAAATTTTTATAAATGGTTCATAATTTGACGTATCGTACTACAATGATTTAAATTTAGGATTTGTAATGACTAAAGACCATCCATCAAAGGCCTTTGTCTGAAAAGTGATAAATGCGCCCATGTTAGCATAAATCGATTGGAATATTGTAAATGCTCCGCGCTATCTGACAATCTTCAGTTTTAATAAAAACATTGTTTTTATGGCATTGTGTAGGCAAACTAGCGCATAGATAAAGCATCCGTCACTTTCGCACTTACGTACTCGGGTGTGATTCCTTATACGTCCGATCTCATCGACAGAGGCCATGCTGCCAAATTCAAAATGCACGCGCTAAAATGTGTTTCGTTCGCTCTGACAGGACTACTTAAACCCGCCGCTGCGATATTCACTCATTCGTTCGTCAGACCGTGTTTTTAAGACAATCACACACCTGCTGGCCTATTGCCTAACGCACTCGCAATCGCAATCGACTTCAAAGCGGAACAATTGTTTTCATTTTGTGCGACTGCGAGAGCGTTAGGCAAAAGCCCCTCTGATCAGAAAGTGATAGATGTTTTGTCCACGTTTATCCACATCGAGAAACACGACCATAATAGGCCGGTGGCCTCTGGGTTAAAGACAAAAAAATTGCAGATAATGAATGGGCAATACGCTCTAATATTTCTAACGTTCAAGAAAATGTAGAAAATAGCACAAAAAATAAAACCATACAGCGTAAACGCAGGAAGAGTAATTTCATATATAACTTACTCTTGAGTAATGAATAATTGTAAAATCTGTACAAAAAGTAATGATATCCCACCAAAAACATAAATGTGAAAAAAGGAGCCAAGTTCAATATTAAGAATAAGAGTGGTTGTCAATTTCGCCGACAAAAAAATTGAGATCTAAATGGGTGCCAAGTTCAGTAGGAAATCCTAAAATAAAATGTTTTCTTAAGAACATACAATTTCTTATTTTTTCTACTACAACAATGTTTGCTATATAAAAGTATAACTTCTTTAATTTGAACACTAATTATTTACACAAAGCAGATAACTTAGGATAAATTATTTATTGATGCTCAAGATTTGACTTGGCTAGTTTTTACATACCTACAAGATATCTGTTATTTAGCTAATCAACTTAATCATCTTTATGTTATACGTAAGTAATTGTTTTATTGTCTTACTCTTCGAAAAATAAGGCTTGCTAGTAAAAACTAGCCAAGTCAAGTCTTGAGCATCAATTTATCCTGAGTTATCTGCTTTGTGTAAATAATTAGTGTTCAAATTAAAGAAGTTATACTTTTATATAGCAAACATTGTTGTAGTAGAAAAAATAAGAAATTGTATGTTCTTAAGAAAAAATTTTATTTTAGGATTTCCTACTGAACTTGGCACCCATTTAGATCTCAATTCTTTTGTCGGCGAAATTGACAACCACTCTTATTCTTAATATTGAACTTGGCTCCTTTTTTCACATTTATGTTTTTGATGGGATACATACATACATGAAATCACGCCTGTTTTCTAGAGGGGTAGGCTGAGACCACTTCTTTCCACCTACTCCATTTACTTTAACGTATAGGCTTCTCTCACTAGCACAGTTTCATTCAAATGACAAGGATAAAAGATAAAGGCAACAAACGATAATCTTCTTAGGACTCATTCACAAAAGTATTTGAAAATTAAAGGTTAAAGACATTCACTAGCCAAGTCACAAGTAAACTAAGCAATAATTCGCAAGAAGGGAAACAAAGGCGCCCGCAATGTACACATGTAAAGGCTGACTGATTACCTGCTCCATTGTGAGTGCGGCTTTAACGGATTCTCATTAGCCAATCACGTGCAACTGCACTTTTCCATAACTAGCTCGTTAAAGTAAATGGAGTATACGATCCTGACATATCTCTTTCGCTTCTTCTACATTCATATTACGAGTCTTGCAGCACGTTGGTTTCGGGTACTTAAGATTCGATTTTTTTCCAGTATTTCTCCGATTAGATTCGAAAAAGTACGCCTAGGGCGGCCTTCTACTCACTTTCGCTCTTTATATCTCTTTCCTCGGTCTTCTTTCAACCATCCTCTCCAAATCACCGAGCCTTCTTCAGATAGTTACAGGCACTACATATATCAATAAATTAATTTCACTTAATATACTGCTACTTATTCTCATAATTTGTCATTACTCTTAATGTTACAGTTAATATGATTATATTTGATCTATTTTTATACAATTAGTTATTATCTTATTAAAAAAAATCTATAGTAAAAAAATCTATAGGCGCTTCTTCTCAACAGTGGTCTCTTTGGAAGCGCTGGTAGACTCAGACTTGTAAAAGTGCCTACAGGGCCTACTTACAGAATAAATGATTTGAAATTTGAAATTTTGAAATTTGAAATAAAAATTGACATTAAATAGGTACTTTAAAAGTGCAGCATTAACAATGAATGATATTATGTGATCTACTGTTTTTTGTAAAACAAATTATTGTTGTTCTAATTTATGATTTATTACTGTTATCTTTGGAAATATAGCACTAGTTATGTTTAAAAAAATATATAGAACTACTTATTGTTCTATATTTTTTTTCATTACACCTTTCATATAATATCACATTGTCTACGACATCCACATCCATCCATCCGCTCTAAGCCACGTGGATCTAAATTCCTGTTTTCCCTCACACAGGAAAATATTTGCCCCTTACTTCTCTGAGGATTCTTGGGATTTTCTTTTTTTATAAGAATACTAGCGACCCGTCTTCGCTTCGCCCAGATTTATGTAAGTTTTTCGTACATACACAATCCAGAGTTTATTATACATGAAAACTTTTCTATTAAATCACTATGTATTGCTCGCAATCGCGCAAATCGCATTAAAATCCGTTGAGTTGTTTGAAATACCTAATCCTACAGAGGGACAGACGGCGGGAAATGACTATGTTTTATAATACCAATGTAAATAAATAAATACTCTTCCTTCCTTTTTGAACTCGGTTAAAATGACATGAGAGTTTTGGTATAAAATAGAATAAATTTCCCCCCGTCTTCCTTTCTCCTGTCACTGTCCGCGAGTGTGATACGCCACTGACTTCATTCGAGTGAAGCAATTTCCCGGATTCGTGGATATGTGGGCTGTGTCCAATCCGAAATTATCCACGTTTCTGTTCACACCATCAATTTCTTGTGTCGTTTTGACGTGGTAATGGTAATAGAGGTAAATATTGCCTCATGTATAAAATAGCTATTTATGTGACTGGTGCATAATGCTCAATTATGTTTACAGTCGCATACATAACTTTATCTAAATTTAAAAATCTATTTAAGACCAAAATCCTAACGTCAACGGGCGCATGTTCGCTGTGATTACTGCATTTTGGTTTAAGTGTAGGTGTTTTTATCAATAAAATTTGCCCTAATATTACTGGTTATACGAGTTCTCATTCATGTTTTTTATGAAATAATGTTAAAATAACGAAATAATCAAGATAGAAACTGTCGGATTTTGATCTTTAATTAGATTTTCGAGTATAACTACATGCATATCATAAAATTTCTACTATATTCGAGAAAAAATCCTATATATCTGTCGTCACTCTCTATCTTAATATACCTACCTGTATCTTAATGTTCACCTTAAAGGTAACGGTCACCGATACTTTAAAGTGAACATTAAGACGCTACTACAGGGATAACCGATACTTTAATGGCATAAAATACTTTAATGTTAACATTAAAGTACAGCCACAGATACCTACAGGTTACTCAATATGGGGCATTTCCTTATGGTTTCTGATTATATTGAACTTATGATGCTATAATTATGGATGTAGATAAAAGTTAGTTCTGTACACGTAACAAATAACGAAGATTTACTCCTTGAGATTCCAAATGTCTAATGAATCTCAGCTGGGTACTACTTCTATCAGGTTTATTTATGTATTGGAGAAGAATCTTAAGCACACAGGCCACCTGATGGTAAATGATATCACTATTAACAATAATAATAATAAATGTGGTTACAGAATTATTACTAAAATACTGTTTTGACGGAAACTTAGGTATTTTCTAGTCATTTTACTCTTCATTATGTAATCTTAATCATGAAAAAGTGTTTTGACAACTAAGTACCAGTAGCGGAACAAAAGGGTTGACCCGTTTTCAAATAAATTCATTTACGCGTTGCAAGCCCATGTACCCTTTTTAAACTGAGTAACAGACGAGAGAAATAATAATTGAACCAATTGTGGCCGTTGTTTATACGTGACCATAGTAACCATGTATCTGTGGGCCATGTAGTGAAATGACATTCATTATGACGGAATGTGTCATACTAGGTCGATAAGCAGATACTGATAACTTATACTGAGCAAGCAAAAACAGATCTTAAGGTGGTCAACATTTTCATTCCGCGACTGTACTTACAAGTTTTCTTTCAGGTACGCAACTCCTACCTAAATAATAGTTTGCCGTCGCCCAGTCTAAATTACATTATATCTTTGCAGATCTCAAATGATGTTGGAGCGGAATTAAAAATGGCCACCGAAATTTGCATCATGATTCTACTATTCACGACAGCGCAGTGCGCATACAAACTAGACAACGAAACAAATGCGACATTTACAAATGACACCACAGACTATAATGCTATAGAGTATGAAACGAAGGAAACAGACAGTGTGCAAACGAAGAGTACCTGTGAAAATTTAACTTTATCCCACGGGGATGATCGCGTAACGCAATCAAAGCTCAGTTCGGTGTACTTGAATAATATATTTACGGGAATGACGAGTTTGATAAGCGTTTCTGGGAAGATAGAGGTGAATGGCGTGAGTTTGTACGACTTGGTGAACAGCGAGTGTGGGGGTACGACGATATGCCCCAGCTTCGGCCCCAGCTGGGCGTCGGACAAGACTATTACGATTGGATTCTTGGGTGCTTATGGATGGAGTCAGGTGGGTGGTATTGTTGACGTTGATATTTTGTTAATTTATACCTAGATAAAAACCCCCGATGTATTTGGGACACCTTTTTCAGAGCTGATATCTTTTAGAGCATTCAAGTAGACAAGCTCCATATAAAACAGTTGTGGCACGGCACGTGGCGTAAGTTCGAAAATCAGTCCCGACAGTGAATATGCGTTGAATGACCTAACCGTTTTTTATGAAACTAGCTAAGAACCACCGTCAGAAAACCTGCTTTCAATTAAAAAAACTGCATCGGTCGGTTCACCCGTTTAATTTAATCCGTTGTTAATTCAATTATTAAGTTAGTTCTATAGAGTCATCTAGTTATTCCCAGCATATTTCGTTGTGATTGTAGTTACTTAGGTAATGTGGTGAACTTTAAGCCTTGTTTAGAACTGGGGGGTCACTTTGCTCTGTCCTTTACGCTCGCCGTAAAATTAACTGCATAGCCATGTCATAATTCCCTGATCAATTTAGTCGCAATTCTCGATACCGGCTTACTTGTCCCTAATGCGATCAGCTGATTAAGCCCCGGGTATTCGGAAACAGCGTTTAATCAATGAGAATATCTTTATCTATATGTAAAAATCCTGTAAATTTGACACACAGTCAGATCTGATGGACCCTTGTAGTCTGGGCCCATCTTCAGACTTATGTACTAAAAGAAGAACCGATTTGTATCGCATAAACTTCAATTCAATGGTAGAACGAATGTCCAACTAACTGCGAGATGGTTTAAAAGAACTGTCATTGAAAAGATTTAAAGTAGGTTTGTTCCAGTGCAGTGGCTAGATTACAAAAAAAAACTCAATCAAAGTTATAATATTTAAAATTATGAATGTTAAATTGTGTTATTGGCAGATAAATTTCAATTAGGTATAGATATCTCCCACCAATTTCAGTGCCATATAGCATTAAGGTTAGGTTAGGTTAGGTTAGAATTTTTTTTACTACCATAATGTGATTCCTACAAAATGTACCTAATGGCAACTTATGATGACGTCTTAAGCAAATTAAGAATTTCATTTCTTTTCATGTCTCCTAAACTATATAACATATTGGAAAGTTAAGACAATATTCTCGGACGGTATCAAAGCGGCTTTCTTTTTCCTTAATATTTATATCAAGTACTAAAATACCTTTTATAACGATACGATGTTTTAAGAAAAAAAGGTAAGTAATTTGTTTACTTGCAGTTTACGTAGCAATCGTTTTTAATTTAACAAACACAAAATGTAATTTAAATATTTTTAACAAGCACATCCAATAACCGATCAAGGTCGCGCCGACCGAGTAATTTAAATTGAAGTGATTTATCATTTTAACTCCATCCTCCGCGAAGCTAAGCCTTTCTACCGACTATTTTTGAGTACAGAATGAGTGCCAATCGACCCCATAAAGGGTCCATTTTGAGTGAAAGTCACGCAGTTGGGCTAAACATGAAAATGACTCGATCGTTTTTGTATTTCATTTACGAATATTCTCGAACGCTTTTCTGTGTCAATTTATAGCCTGTCGTGGTAATGAAAACCGTTCGTTATTTTGATTTAATAATAACAATTATGTTTTTGGTTTTAAAGCCGATCTTTTGACCAGTTGAAGAAAAAGAAAAAATACATTTTATTCACCAACCATAAAACACACAAATATGCAAATGATTAATAAAAACAGTGAAGGTATCAGGGATAGCACGCCGTGTGTATCCTCGCTGTGGCAGTGAAACGGACGTTAATTTTCAGCCGGTACTGTCATGGCAGTGAGTCACGGACCGCTGTCCAAACATTTTTCTATTATACCTACCTGACTCTACCTACGTGTAAACTACTTACATAATATTTATAGCGGAAAAATAATTATAACAATAAAACGCATGCTTAAATACCGATATACAGCATTGACAAAACTAAAAATTTAATTAAAAAAGTTGTTTTTAGAAGAAAATAATTAATTTTAGTGGTTTTTTATTCCATCGTAGAGGATAAACGTATGACCAGATGGCTTAGGTTAAAAACGTTTTCTTCCGATGTGACAACTTGACAGATTGATTTAATGTTCTCGTTAACCCCTGTATTGCCAATTTCATTGAAATCGTTAGAGCCCTATTCGAGAACGTATTTACAAAAGTATTTTTTTACATAAACAAATATTCCACCTTTAATATGTAGGAATAAGATGAAAGCAAAATGTCTGGGTCTCTATTGTAACCAGTAAAACCATATTGTCTTTGACGTGTTATCGTATTGTCAACGTTTTGATAGCTCTTATTTACTTGACAATAATGACGGTCGAGTAAAACGACGATACGATACCATAAGACGACATGGTTTTTACCCCCCTGAAAACAGGCCGTCTGAAAGTACTGTGGGTATAACTTACGACTCTTACGAGTAACATATATGGACGATAAAACAATATACGGAGTCGAGTTTTAAATTTTTTGTTACCTTGTTTCATTAAACTGAAACTTACTAATATTTTGTACCTACATGTTCAATTAATGCTTCTCGCTAAAGGTCTTCTAGTGAACGGGTACAAACAAACCCAGCGTCGGGTAATAGTATTAATTTGGTGTCGGGTGAGTGAGCCTGTTCGCAGAATAACCTCCATTCAATTTGTTAACGAGGTGACTTCGAATGAAAATGGCCGACTCATTCTCGTTTGTTTTTCTATTCATTGCGAGACGTTTGGGGCGTATTTAAATTTGGCTCTTTGGGTTACCAACCAAAAGACTTTGACTTAATTTTCAAGGTTGATAATTATCTGTCAACTTAAAAAGGTCAAAGGATTTTAAAATTTATCAAATTCTGTGAAATTTTCAATTATCTACCTATTACGGTTCATGAGATAAAGCCCGCTGACAGACAGACAGACGGACGGACAGCTGAGGCTTATTAATACAACCCTTTCCCTCCCTTTTGGGTACGGAACCTTAAAACATACAATCGATTGAGAATTCTTAATTTAATCGTATTAATCCTACTTAATCGTCATAATAGTTAATGCTTTTTAGATAGAAGAATAAAGATTTTTATTCACATATTTCGCCATGACAAATTGAAACGCGTTTAGGTAATTAAAATAAAGTAAAAAGTTAAACAATACTTAAATATCAACTAAAATTAAGATGCGTGATTCGGGAGTCAAGTTATTTGTAATGAAAGGGGACTCTGCATAGATAATCAGCATTATCTTAAATTCAGTCACCGAAGCAGATTCAATTATATTTGGTCAGTAATAAGTTTGATATTACTACAGGAGGTTTATCTTAGTTACTGCGTATTGGCTTAGGGCGGCAGATTGCTGCGGCTGCGCTGATATTCTGCCGGGACCCGGCGAAGTGAGACCTTATTATAACTTACAAGGCATTCATTTCCAGGGGGGTGATTCTGTTAATAAGCAAAGGTGAACGAATGCACGAGTGAAACCAAGCGGCGAGATTAAGTAGTCCCGTCAGTGCGAACAAAACACATTGAAGCGCGTGCATTTTCAATTTAGCAGCACGATAGGTCGAACGTATAAGGCTGCTTAATTGAAAATGCACGCGCTACAATGTATTTTGTTCGCACTGACGGGACTACTTAATCTCGCCGCTTGGTATCACTCGTGCATTCGTTCACCTTTGCTTATTTACAGAATCACACCCCAGGAAGCCTTTGGGCCAAGCAGACTTCGTACAATATAATATTGTAGCTATTACTTTTCGTGTAGCATATTCAATTGTTCGAAACTGCTATATTAAACCATCTCAATATTCTAAAATTGCGTGGGAGGTAATTAAACAGAATATTTTGAGAACGCTAGCAAACGTTTTCCTCCTACACGAATATTTTGACGGTTAACGGCTGTAACAGTATAAGAAAGTATTTTCGTGACAGCTGAATCCCATAAACGACCTTTGTTACATTCCGAGGTTTATGAGAGATATTCACCACAAATTCCGAAGGGATTTACTCGGAACACAAGGGTCTTATTGTTTGTTGTATTTGGTAAATAAATAAGCAGGGGGCCAATTCTCGTGACTTCTGGGTTCGAATTCGAGATAAATGTCTAAAAAAGGCGAATTAGTAGTCATGATTCGTATTCTCGTTATATCACTATAGAGATTATGTTCACTCTTCGCGCTCGACATGCAACGTGTGGTCTTTAGAAGTCAAGACGGTATTTCACTGTATCTAAGCCATATTACATATTATTGTGATGTTGGGTGGTGTGCTCTAAGGGTCGCTGTTGGATTTAAGACTGCGCCGAGCAAACGACGAGCGTCCAGTGGCGCCCTCATTACTTTTATTGGGTTTTCTAATTAACTAAAGAATTTCCTTGGACCCAAACAAAATGTGTTTGTAGCGCAAGTATAAACACAATTTATGGGATACGTAACAAACTTTAATAACAATTACCCTTTGAGTAGTCAGCTTAACGGGAAAAGGTGGCCACTTTTTTTCGTTAAGTTAATAACTCGAAGGTGAATTGTTATTAAAGTTTGTTACGTATCCCATAAATTGTGTTTATACTTGCGCTACAAACACATTTTGTTTGGGTCCAAGGAAATTCTTTAGTTAATTAGAAAACCCAATAAAAGTAATGAGGGCGCCACTGTACATCCGGCGTACGCTCGGCGTAGTCTTCATGGGGATAAAGAAAAAAAAAACACAGTCCTTATTGTTTAATGTAACTTTGACAATCCGATGAAAACGAAATGTGCCCAAGCAATAATGTGCCAAGACGAGAATGTTTCGAAACAAGAATAATATGACGAAAAACGAATCAAACTAAAACAGACAGAATTACGACGTTACGAACATAGTAATACAAAAAACTGTGGCACGGTATAATATTTTTTTCACATAGAGGTAGAAAAGCGTGGAGGGAGTATAAAAACGGCTAACAGAATAGTAATCTTCGCACCTGTTACAAATGCCCTGCGTTAAAAAGAGTCGTCTTTATATGACCGTTTTCGATTGAATTTCAAAAGTGTACCACTTTTTTGGTGTGTTAGTGCGTGTCACTCTGCATTAGTGTGCGTAAGTTTGCAGTCTATAATGTGTGGTTTATCAATAATACTTATTGTCTACAAGCTGTGTTGTACACAGAAGAAAAAGGTGGTACACTTGACATTTGGCTACACGAGATCTTTGTTTTATCCACTTGAGCTACTCAAAGACGACAATAAAATACTTCTGTCATGTTAAAGGTCTGGCTTTAGTGGAAAACGAAATGAACTTTTAACGAGAAGCTATATTCATAAAAGTCAGACTAAAGCCAAAATTTCCCAGCAGTCAGTTGAATATTACCTTATTCCATTACTCATCTGCTTACTATCAAAATATTAGCGTAGGACATACCTACATGTGCCGAAGATTACTCGAATTACGTAAAGGGGTTCCGTCTGTTAATTTCAACTGTCCTAAACGTATTTGGCAAACCTTGCTTAGAATTTATAAAATGTTTTATGACATAATGTTGACGTTGCGAGAGCTAATTGGATACCTAATAGGGAATATTCATTTTTTTTACAGCTTCTGTAAAAGCTGATACAAACAGGTGAGAAAAAACATTTTTGAATAGCTATAAAAATAACTTAGATATAAGCCACAGAGGATTTTTATCCCTTTCTAGCAAAACAGAATTTTACGTGGAGTTTATAATTATGGCCGAACTGCTACAATGACGTCACAGTGCACTTGGGATCTCTCTCTTAATACAAGTACCCGAAGGGTGCTACGGGACTCTATTGATATGCCTACGCTGTCCGTGCTAACTTTAAAGATGTAATAGTTAGCGAGTTTTTTCTCTGGGTATATCGGTATGTTTTATCGGATACTTAAAAAAGAAAAAAAAACGTACCTAACAATCTTTTTTTTTCAATATACATTTTTTTCACAAGTTACCGAGTATCAGACATCTCTCTGGGTAGCTTTTATTGACTACAAGAAAGCGTTTGATAGTGTGGAATCCTGGGCAGTTGTTGAAGCACTACAGAATGCCCGCATAGATCATAGGTACTCGAGGCTTATTGAGAACATCCAAAGTAACGCAACCATGAAAGTTTCAATAGTCGACCAAACGCAAAACATACAAATCAAAAGAGGTGTAAGACAGGGGGACATTCTTTCACCAAAGTTATTTACCTCGGTACTGGAGGATGTCTTCAAAAAACTTTCATGGGAAGAACGTGGTCTTAAATTACCGGGAGCCCGATTGAACAACCTAAGGTTCGCAGACGATATCGTTCTTCTGAGTGATAACCCTCACGAACTCCAAATCATGATCCATGAGTTGAACGAAGCCTCCCTAAATGTTGGTTTGGAAATGAATCTCAACAAAACAAAAGTTATGTCTAATGACACCACACATGTTACAATTAAAGTAAACCAAACCACCATTGGAAAGGTAGAGAAGTACGTTTATCTGGGTCAGGAAATAAGGATGGGAAAGGAAAATCAAGTGAACGAGATAAATAGACGCATACGTCTCATGTGGGCCGCCTATGCAAAAGTAGACTTTGCTTTCAAAATGAACATTACAGCGGAACAGAAAGCCAGGTTGTTTGACCAATGCATTTTACCAGTACTTACCTATGGAGCGGAAACCTGGGTCCTCACAAGAGAGAGTATCAATAAAATACAAGTCGCTCAGAGGAAAGTAGAGAGGAAGCTCGTGGGAACTACGCTGAGAGACCGTAAGACCAACACCTGGCTCAGAGAACAAAGTAAGGTCACCGACGCCGTTCAACGAATAGCATCTCTGAAGTGGCAGTGGGCGGGACACATAGCCCGTACACATGGCTCGTGGGGCAAAGCGGTCTTAGAATGGAGGCCCTGGGGAGAAAAGAGGCCTAGAGGGAGACCACAGATGCGATGGAAGGACGACGTTAAGAAAACTGCAGGGACGAACTGGATGGAGGTGGCGCAAGACAGAGTTAGATGGCGCAATCTGAAGGAGGCCTACACCAATATGGTAGAGAACGGCTAAGAAGAAGAGAGAGAGAGACATTTTTTTCAACTTGTTTTCATTTTTATTGTAGGTCGTGAAAAGGTAAAACATCCAAGCGTCAAACTTGGTATGATTATTCAATATTCAAATTGAATACTTTTATTTCGGACTATACAATCCATAGTATTAATAACAAAGTCTTCTTCTAGTGTTAGTACATAACTTAATTATAATAAGGTATAGTACCCAACCACTAAGAAAAACCAAATACAAAAAAAAATGTGAAGTGTGAGTTGGGCTCGCGCTGATTTGATTCGACATCGAATTCAGAACGGAATGTAATAATACTTAAGTATTGTACGGCGGTACGTAACCCTCAGTGCGCGAGTCCGACTTACACTTCAACAGTTTTTGTCCTAGGACTCCAGGTCTTTTGCTTTATCATTTGTCTAACCTATAAACGTCCTCAAAAACCTAATTTATCAATTCAACGAAACCTGTTTTTATCCCAAACGACACCGCGCATTTAGCGGAATATTCCAAGCAATCACGAATATTAATCTAACTCCAGTTATAAAGCCGCAAACACATGCAGGTACCGTGGCGCGTTGTGACGTGTCCTGTCATGATGGTGAGCGTGTTCACTAATGTGATGTGTGGTCAGAACATTGTCATGACACGATACTGGTCAACAGTCTGTTTAACATGTTATACTCGTAAATGTTCCCTGCCGCGTCTACGTTATTTCTATTTGCGATGATCTCAAAAACGAATGAACGGATTTTAATGTCATGTGGTTCAATCAGTTAGGTATTTTTTCACGGAAGGTACTTACATCCACACTCATTCCGTCATTCCCAGAGTGGGGCATTCAAAACTTACTTAATGTAATGAAGCAAAACAAGGGCGGGTCGCTAGTACCTAGTAAATACTTACTAAATGTATAAATGGCTTTAGGGATTATGAGGCACCACGACACTGCTCTTGGCATATTTACGTGTCAAGACGTTACTCGTCCATAACATGGAGCGTGGGTGGCCAGGCTTGGGGTGTCGATCGCAGGTACGAAGTTCAAAACCTAAGGTGGTGCTGATAAGTTTTCCTTACTTAGAGGTACATTGAAAAAGTGTGCCACACAAGAATTCCTATAAGTCCATCTTATATAAGCTGCGCTAACTGCTCCTTGTTTTTTTCTAACATGGAGAAGCTACACGAGCGCACAGGCCACTTAGCAATCTTAAGACAGCAAAACTGACTCTACAAATGCATTGCTAACCCTGAGGACTGATGTACCGCCTATGTAATAGTTACTTCACCGGTTATTCTATCCCTATACTGAAATACAACAATAACAACACACTTGGCGGCAACGGTTAAGATGAACCCTGCACAAAAATGGTTATCTAAACGTACTTAACTAATTCAACGATATTTTTTTTCCTCGTCACGAAACGCCCCGACACGTCCGTGTCACACGACCGTGTGTTCCCACTTTAACTAACTAATGTTGGTAGTGCGACAAGTAATTACATCTCTAGTGTTAACTAACGTGTAAATTTACTCATTAAAGTTATGAGTGTAAGTGTAGATGGAGCTGGGACTCAACGTCATAAGTGTAATTACTTTTGTGCTTTGTCACTTTTACTCGTTATACATTTGTTTAGCTACGGTCACGAGCGTTAATTTGGGACCCATTTCAAGAAAAATATGCTTGAAATCGTCAATGTCAGATTAACTTTGTATACCCTACTAAAATTATACTCTGATACATGCCTGCCTAAACCTAAATAGCCTTATTCTCTACAATGTTTGAGTACCTACTAAATTATTAAAAGCCGTTATACCTTTGCTTTGAAGTAGGTACAAATCTTACAAAGAATGCGTAACATTTGCATCCAGGAACTCATGGAAGGTATTATTAATCAAAAAAATCTCAAATGTGTATTATCAACAAAAAAAACAAACGGCGAATCTTAATTATTCACAACAAAGACGCATGCACAAACGTTTCGAGATTAACAGCCGGAATGTCACATAGGCATTGCAAATCGTCAGTGATCCTGCAAGAAAGTACACCTTAGCGCGTAAGTCAGTAAGGTACATTTTGCAACTGCAAGATAACCGACGAAATGTCTTCTATTTGTATACCTTACGTACAGATGTATTGAATATTCTTTTCCAATCGTTTATTGTCGGTTATATTTGAAAAATTGTAAAAAATAATTTGTACTACAGTGAGTACTTAGGTCTGAACTACTATTATTAATTTGTACTTGTACAAGTATGCTAGGACTTACCAGGTGCTTATTAACTTTTAAGTAACCGATTAGCGATTAACGAAGTTAACTATTTTATTGATGCTTGCTATCTAATTAGAGAGCAAGCATGTATTAACTCAATATCAGCGTATTATGTATTTCAAGACATTGATTGGCAAACATACTGGAGAAGGCTCTCAATTTACATCAAGGGCTGTAGAAGGTATCTAATTACGTATTGCTAGATTATAATGTAATTTAACAAGGGTTAAATTATACAGGGTGTCTCAGAACTTTACCTAAATATTGGGTCCTTACCTATGAAATTGGCGTTTGTTTTATGTGTTTTATTTTGTACGGAATTTATTCATTTCAATTTTAACTTCCAAATTCTTTTTAAATTTCATTAATAAGTTCACTACTTATGTTACAAAGATTTTAGATACGGGTACAAATAATATGTTTCATTTCTTACTTAATGTTTAAAATTGAAGTGTGAACTCAACTCTTTTCATGTGCTGTTTTAGTTAAGCAGAGTTTTATGAAGCTAACATTTTTTAAGTAATTAATAAATGTATAATATAGGTTAGAAGTGTCCAATATTCATGACCGAATTTAGTGTGGTTTGCATTTTCACAAACCACCACCCCCAACCACCACCACCATTTTCATAAAATTCTCCATATAAAACTCCAATTTCATAGGTAATGACCTAATATTAAGGAATAAGAAAGCCCCGGTACACCGGTCCGAAATATACATAGTTTTAACTTTCGATATGTTAGGTAATTAGTTTTGCTACTCGTGAACTGTAAACCGCTAATATTGATATCGTTAACGGTATCAAAATACCACCTAAAGTTTAACCGAAGCGTGAAAACAGTTTTATGATATGCGTTGCCATGGTAATACTTTTTAGTTACTTTAGCTTCAAACAAAAATGTTTATCAACATTTTATTTTACAACTTCGTCGGCGTACTTATTTTAAAAGTATATTTAACGCTAAAATAACTATGCTAAATTACAGTTTGTAGTACTAAGAGTCCTTGAGTTAAATCGCGAGCAGGCGATCAGACGGTCATGGCCAACCTATAAATCGAATAGTTATATCGATTTATTCGTACAACAAAAAAATATTAGTGTTTACAATTACAATGTGGTATCATAAATATTCAAAGACATGGAAAGTTGTCCCTAATATCCCGAGGTAAAGGACCTAGATAAGAGATACGTCAATTGGATAATCCAAGGGATTTTCCCGTTGAAATGTTTTATACCTTCGTATCCCTGTAGGAGGTGGGTAGTAACGGATGAGTAATCGTCGGTGATACTGCAAAACCGTGTAAGCAACAAATTTGCTATAGAGCCAAATGAATCTTAATACCTAAGAAAAACCGGGCAAGAGCATGTCGGACCATGCTCAGTGTAGGGTTCCGAAGCCGTAACGACAAACACAAAAAACTATCTCAAAAATCAACATGTATGAAACAATTTTCTATTTAAAGTTATTTGGCGCTGTCTTAGATGATTTTTAGTAGGTATAAACCCGTTAATCGCCTGTATCTCAGGAAATAATCACGTCTACTTAGCCGTGATAGTTTTCCTTTAAAATTCGTTATATGCGCTTTCGTTGAAGATTTTTTTCAGATTTTTAGTACTTGTAGTTTTGGCTGTAGGGGGGGGGGGACACTTGACTCTAACAAAAAATAGCGCTTTAAAGCTTAATATTTCATAAACGGATCCCTTAATCGAAAAATTGTTTTCATAAACCCGCAATATTTTTGAAAGACCTATCCAACGACATCCCACACCATGGGGTAGGCAAGAAAAAAAAAGACATCCCCACGTTTCGTGTAGGGGAGGTGCATTAAAAAAAAATATTTTTCAAAATTTTATTTTACCACTTTGTTGGCGTGACTAATATGTACATTCATGCCAAATTACAGCTTTCTAGTACTATGAGTCTCTGAGCTAGACTGGGGACGGACGGACGGACGGACGGACATGGCGAAACTATAAGGGTTCCTAGTTTGACTACGGAACCCTAAAAAGGTGCATTTCGCTCTTTATTACAAATGTTACCTACTTGGTTTTGCCGTTTCACCGACTGTTATTGTTTGTCGTGTCGTGGGGTTATCTACAAGGATAACCTGTGTTGTGGGTTAATAATAATAACAATACCAATAACCTACGAGATGTATTAATAATCTAAGTAACACCGGCGCACAGAGTAAGATAAAAAAAAAAAAGTTTAGTCCCTGATGTGGGCAAACTCTACTTTCAGATAGAACTTCTATCATAGAAGAGAAGATGTCTCGATTAAAATAAATGAGTGACTATGACGAAGCACATTTAAATGGTTTATATATGCAGTATGACTGTCCCGCGGCGTTGCTTGTTGCGAGTTTGAAATTTCCTTTAGTTTCTTATTCATCAAAAAGTGGAACTACATAACAGCATAATTATTATGATCACAGAAAAAAAACTTATTTTTAACAAAAAGTCTTCAAAAACGCAGAAATATTTTTTTATTAATGGTAATAGGTAGTTCAATCTTTTGGGTTAAAAATAGTGTGGGAAGCTTGAAAAAGGAACGAGCTAAGTACCTACCTACGGTGGCGGCCATTACCATTACTGTGTTTTCTAATAAAGAAAAGCATTTTCTTTAAATCAAAAATAGATTTTTGTTATACGAATGAATACACAGTGTATATGACACAACTTAATAACAAAAAGTAAGTAAAGCTAGCTCAATCAGGATCAGGTTTATAAGAAGGGATTGCCATTGTCTTGGGTTTATTTTAAATATTTTAAATAATTATATCACTCTACTTAAGAGCTGAAGTAGCGTAACATTATTTTGAAATTTTACATTTTCTTTTGGTCGCTAGTGTATGCGTTTATAAAGGGGTGACTTCCAATAGGCAATTAAAACTATTTAATTGTGTCAAAGTTAATGGTGAAAATTGTATTGTTATTTGTGTAACACGCCCGTTTATCCGTGTGGTTGCCGGGTTAGAATAGTGCCACTCCATGTCTTCTCGTGGATGTCGTAAGAGGCGACTAAGGGAATAAAGGCTTGTAGTACTCTTAGGCGATGGGCTTGCAACCTATCACTAATACGCTGGTAAACATCTTAGCCTAATTGTGCTAAATATGGTTTCAGAATTATCAACAAGGTTTTAGAGTTGTTAGTAATTCTGTAGCTCTACCTACCCCACTCTGGGAATGAAGGCGTGAGTTTGTGTATGTAATAATCAGTGATCGTTATCAACGTCCACTTTTGGTAGCAAAGGGTATGGTTGGCAGAAAAAACAAACACATTTGGTTGTTTACTTTTGATCTTAACCATAAAATAAATACTTACCTTCTAAAGATTACACCTCTAGATATAAATCCTTACGGTGCAAAACCTTTTCCGCCCTAATATATTTTTAAAACAGTGTACTTAACTATAACTGTAGTTAAAAACTAATTACACTACGCGACGTGTTTATCTAAATAAACCAATGCATATCGTATCGTATATATGCCGGAAGGTGTGAATAAAAATAGTGTGCAATATTTTAAAGACTTAAATTTCCTTCCAGTGACTTCTGTTAACGTAGAAAGGTCATTTAGCTATTTAAAATGGATTTTTTCCAATCCATGTGAACGACTGACAGCCAAATCTGTTGAACAAATTTTAGTCATTTATTCACTATAATTTGGATTTGTTGTTATAAATATGAAATATGTATATACATCTCATAATTTGTAAAATATATAATGTTTAATATACTTCGTTATTTGTTTTTTTTGTCAACCATACTTTGCTACCATTACAGGACGTTGATAACGATCACTGGTAATAATAAAAGTCCTAAATTTTATTATGGTTAATACATTCCCTACATTCAATACCTAACGGTCATACCTGTCACTCGATGTTATCAATCTATTTTAAACATATAGCTAGGGTAACCGCATGAAGCCAAACACATTAGGATAAGGGAAAACATAGAAAAAAATATAGATAGTGAATTACATTAGCAGCATTCGATTTAAAAGACAGGTTTAGTTTAGGAAAGGTGTGTGTAAAACATTGATCTTGTTATTGACCAATTTGAAGTCATCCGGTATAACAAATTAATGTTCGGTTAGTAGATAATTTCGCTCTGCAGATAGCTACCAAAATTTCCTACAACTTTGTAAACGTAAACAATCAAAACTTTGCCACTTAATAATTTATTTCATTTGCCCAAGAGCTAATAATAAGTGGAATACTGTGTTTTATAACACAAATGAAACTTTACGAGTTTTATGACCGCGTGCGTTAAATTATACTTTAGTTGATAGTGTGGAAAGTTTCACTATTACGCGCCCCTAATGTTTTAAGTTAAAAATGTTTGCTGGTTTATTATATTTATCTCATTTCTTGTCTTATTTTTTAAGGTGTTCTGCTTTAATCGTCATTTACTTTATACAATCAAACCATAAATATTTTTAGACATTGACATTTTCATATTTGTTTATCTAATTATATTTTAAGCACGTTTAAGTACGGTAATAACTTGCAATGCAACGAGCCGACGTGTAATCCAGCGAGGGTGGATATACGTCTGCATTGACCGGTTTTTTTAGTTCGAACCTCCAAAAAGCAGTTTATGCGAACGGAACCGAAATGAAAAGGTTTTGCGTCAAGTATATAATAATGGTTTGAAAATGTAACACTAACAAATTCAAAACTAACTTATATACGTTCCTGTGATAAAATACAAAAATGTAGATACAGCAACTTTTGAGTTCGACTGTACCGTTTTATATACTGTGGTTACAGTAACTTGCAAAGTCCTCACTGTATTCCGACAGAGCGGGCGCGTTAGTGGTGTGTTTGTCAAGTGCTGGTACATTGTTTGCGTTAAGTAAATGAAACTGTTCCGCTATTTCATGCATCCGCGCTTTCACTGTACAAGCTTAATTAAGTTTTCACTTCTCACGCTCTAAAATGACTCATAATAGCCATGTATAGAGCCATGTAGAGACTAAAGTTACACTTTACTCCCTACACTGAAAAACCGAATGGGTTGATTTTACTACATTTTACTTAGGACCTACACATGAGTTTCGTTGAAGTAACACCTAACCTTAGTAAAAACAACACATTGAAAAGGTTGCTTCAACCTTTTTAGTGGTTAACTCAACCAAACTCACGTGTAAGTCCTATTTTAACCATAAAACTTAGTAAAATCAACCCATTTTTTTCAGTGTAGGGAATACATACAACCTTCAGTCTTCGTATCGGAAAGGTTGTCTATTGACTATTTGTTATGTTCTAATCCGAAAAACCACCTTGTTGTTGTCTCTTTCTGCATTACGGGTTGAGAGTACGTGTTTTCAGTTTTCGAAAATAGTTTACGTTAACTTTAAGAAACTTGTCTAGCCTCGCAATAGCTAACAGAAACTCCTTAAGTACCAGAGATGACCTATTTTTACACGACAGCCAAAAAAAAAGAATGTAATGTTTTAGGGTTTAATATAATAATAATAAATGTAAGTATGTATGTACGATTATTTATTCCACAATAACTTCTGAGCCTGAGCCGATTTAGGTGTGTGGGGTATAGTTTGAATCCTTTCACCATCATCATCATCATTTCTTTCATTTCTGAGACTTACTTTGGAAAATAAATATCATTCATTCAATCATTCATTCATTCCATCCCGGGTGACATAGAATACCTAAACTGTTAAAGTTTAAATAACAACGATAGCAAAATGACAATTATTAACATAGGTACATATTTTTACATTGTACATATTTACTATTATCGACGACAGCATAAAAATGCGGTCGGGTTTTTAAGCTTACTTTTCAGTTATTCTACTTTACGACTAAACTAAAGTGAGTTCGTTATTTTCGTACGTGCATGAAAATGTTGATGAATGTAGAGGAAGCGAAAGTTGTATGTTTAGACTGGCATTCTATGCCTATACCATTGAAAGACGGGCGTTAAGATATGTGGGTATGTATGTGTGTTTGTTCTTATACCTAGTTGTTTGCCGCAGACGATCCTGGGAGCGTTGCCGGTGGCGGTGGCGGCGGTCAACCGCGAACCGAGCCTGCTGCCGGGGCTGCAACTTCGCTTCGTGGCCGCGGACATCGGGCGCTCGCGTCGGCCCATGCCGAAGGACAAGGACAGCCTGTCGTTGAGGTACGTGTGGAAAACGGTTCAAATTGTTTTACCAATTCAACAGTTTTAGCTTTCTGTACGAAAACGGTAAAAAAGAACACTTATGGTGAGACTTCGGTGTCTGTCTGTCTGTATGTATGTCACAGCAGGGTAGTGATTCTGTAAACAACGCCGGTCGTGCGGACTGTCGAGTGATATCCAAACGGCGAGATTACGTAGTCCCGTCAGTGCGAACAAAACACATTGTAGCGCGTGCATTTTCAATTAATGCGTAATTGTCACCTTAATGTCATGATTGAACTGCTGCACTAATTTGTCACAGGCTTTAAAGCGACAAAGTACTAAAGTGTGCAGCTATTATAAGGCCGACTGTACAACTCTTTTTGTTAGAGCATCTCAGGCTGTCAGGGTCTCCATTATTTGGTTCTGTCTTTTCGGAATAATTGTATCAGGCATAATTACTTATAGCATTAGTGTTAATTATCAGAAACGCATGCCTAGTATAAGTAGTATTGTTTCACAGAAATCATTAGGTACTTACGCATAAATTTAGTTGGTCAAATAATCTTTATGCATAATATTGATGAGTTAAATGTTCGTAAGGATAAGTAAACAATTAAACGTATAAACTTATTAAGCATAATAATGTTTCAGCGTTAACGTTATGAACGTTGGACATTCACTCGTACGTCCGTCCGACCGTCGTTGTTGAGAGAATCACTACCCTTAATAGCGTTGAAATAGAGTCGAAAAGTGATAGTACCTATGTACTATCAGTATACTATTAAAAATGTATCAAACAATCATTGGGATGTTTACAAATTATGTACTAAATATGTTTTCTACGATCACTATTCGTTCGTCAAAACATGTTACGCCAAATACGTTTCGAATAATAAAAAATACTTATGCCAAATACTCGTTAACGTCACCAGCGGCCTAGTATGGCTGCATCTATATCGCGTGTCAAATGTGGATAAAGCATCCGTCACTTTCGTACGTAGGGCGTTGTTCGTGAAATTGGGCACATGATCCAATTTCACCCAAAATAAACGATGCATAGTGTAGTGGTCGCTTAACCCCTACATACATTAACCCTCCTTCTTTCCTCTCTTAACCCCTAGTACAGTCACCGGCATAAATAAGTTATAATTTATGAACCTTGTCACTTCAAAGTCGTGTTTGAAATGTCATACGAAATTGTCAAACGATTAAAAGCGACAAGGTACAGAAATCATCACTTATTTATGACGGTGACTGTACCTACTAACTAGTTAACAAAATCGCCTTAATTCTGTTAAACATATAAACACGCAAAAATTCGCTTAAAGGTAAACTGCTCATATGAAATTTCTTTAAGAAGTTATATAATATTATTTCTCGTAAATATTAGGACAACCTTGTTCTCATGACCTTTGTCTAGACGTTCTGCATTATGACTTCAAAAAGTAGCGACGGCTTCGTGAGGCATCGTGTTTTAATCTTAAGCAAGCGTTAAGTTAAGCGTGAAGATGTTATTGTAAACTTTATAGAGCTTTTATTATAATAGCATCTACAGAGATTATAGTAGAACAAAGTTGAAGAGGTTATTATAAAATGCCGAAATCGCTGTGTGCCTATAACATTTGATTTTTGTGATTTTTTGTATGTTTGTTACGGGATTACTCAAAGACTACTGGACTGACCTGATATAAAAAAAAACGTTTGAAAGAGTATACTTTCTAGTTGATCATATTATGGTCGACACCTAAGGATCTCTTATATTCCATGTTATATAAACATACAAAAAAAAGATCAATTGAGAAGCTGGCTAACTTTCTAAGTTAAATAAAATAATAAATTGTAATTAGGTAGGTACTCAAAATGTTAGTTTCTGAAGTTTTTTAAGAAGGAAAATGTTTGCTGCTTATTTTGTATCTTTATAAATAAATATGAAAGTAACAATATCTGTCTGTTGGTTACGCTTTCACCGCCGTTAAACCGCCGAACCGATTTTTAATGTAATTTGGTATAAAAATAGCTTGGGTTCCGGGAAACGAGACAGGATAATTTTTATCCCGACAAATTGGACAGTTTCCGAGGAAGGAGCCGCGGGCAATACGAAGTATTCAATATGTTAATAACTATAGAATCTAAAAGTTCACCTTCTCCATGCTATTAAAAAAAAACCGGCTTAGTGCGAGACGGACTCGCGCACGAAGGGTTCCGTACCATTATCTGTACAATAGTAGCAAAAACGGCAAAGAGTCAGGTTTGTTGTATGGGAGCCCACTTTCAATTATTTTTTTATGTGTATATACAACTTCTTATTCTATGAATACTTCAAGCAATCTACCTGTTTATTACCTAATATCAAGCAAAAAACGGAAGAAAACCTTACTTGTATGTGAGCCCCACTTAAATATTTATTATATTCTATTTTTAGTAGGTATAAGTTGTTATAGCGGCAACAAAAATACATCATCTGTGAAAATCTCAACTGTACCTATACGTAGCTATCACAGTTCATGAGATACAGCCTGGTGACAAAAAGACAGATGGATGGACGGACAGTGGAGTCTTAGTAATCGGGTCCCGTTTTTACCCTTTGAGTACGGAACCCTAAAAATGTTTTGCAAAATCGATTTTAATGAAATTACGCAAGTACCATGAACCACGAAGTTTGTTCCAGTGAACATACAAACAGTGACATTACCGGCATAAAGTCATTCCATCTCAGTCTTCAGGGTTGGCAACGCATTTGCAGTTAGTATTGTAATCTTGAGATTGTATTCTTAAAAAAGCACATGCCCATAAAGACCCTCACCTAACATAAGGTGGCCTGTGTGCTGTGTGCCCGTTGGCCTTCTTGCCTTAAAAATGTACGCGGGACAAGACATTCATTACATAAAAAAATACATTTATATCGAATCATCCATCCATACATCTCTTGGGAACCAATTCCTAGGCGATGACAGCTGTTAATAAATCTGCTTAAGCTAAGGTGGTTTGACCAACGTAGTATAAGTCTTATTCTAAGGATAAATCGCAAATAAATCGCAAGTAAGCCGATTTTACGATCCACCAACATTTAAGTAGGTAAAGGATCAAATCTGTATCCTCTGTGTGCTCTGTCCCTCGTAGTATTCTTATAAAGTGCAAGGGACATGGGTTCTTATAGGTACCGTTGATATTCGCAGAGTAAACTTTTATTCGTAGATTAGTATTAAGGCCACGTGGCGTTGCCCACGTGTCACCGTCCGTACCTGAACAATCTAAAATTCTAAAAATACTCGGCGCCATTCCAGAGATTGGACAAGTGGGCGTCATTTCCGCAATAATGTGGACATGACTTCAGTGATTTTAACTAAAAAAAATAAACTACATAAATTGATTACTTACACTAAATTATGATCCTTTGCAAGACAGTAATAACTAAATAATACAAAAACTTGTTATAGCAAATATTTACATTCTTCCGTGGTTAGTTTAGTCGTTTTCACGGCTAAAATAACTTATGAAGTGAAAAGCTCCTTTCGCAAACGGGTGATAATGGACCAAACTTAAGTAGATTAATATTAATTGCCACTCCTCACGTCTTTATTTATTACTGTCCTGCGAAGGAACAAAATTAAAGTTCAGGTAAGAAATTAATCAATTGAATTGAATTATAGTTAAAATCTTTGAAGTCATGTCCACATTATTGCGAGTAATGACACCAAATACTCCAACACGGGGCAAACTTTCTATCTCACTTGGGTGCGTAGCTATTTAATTTTATTTAAATTTGTTCCACGTCACTAACTATAAGTTAGTTAGATATCCATAGATTAGCGTGGTGAAACGAAATTGAAGTTAAGCATCGTGTAAATCGGAGTAAAGTTATATTGGGATACTAGCTTGTAATTCAATGTTGGTGGAATGGAAACACCTTAAAATTCAGAATTTGAATTTTTCCGAAAGCTATGTTATGCTATGCTGGAGATATTTTAGATTAATTTCTTCTATCAATAAATGCGTTCGAAATTATGAAAATTCGGAATTTTGATCAATCCGGAATTATTACTCTTCGGCATTAAGTAGTGTACCTTATGTAGTGTACTGTGGAATCGACCCTTAGAGGACTTCTAAATAGGCAAAATTTCCACGGCAGCTATTGAGATTAAACTTACTTCGTATATTAAAGCAAGACGTCCGTACTTGCTGGTGACACATTGATTGCCGTGAAAATTTTGTTCGTTTTAAAACGCCTCTAACATACTTGACAAGGGAAGTAAGACATTATTAGTCGCCAGCATAGATGTAAGAAAACATAGATTCCGTGTAGCCAAATGTCAAGCGTACCACCTTTTTCTTCTGTGTACGACACAACTTGTAGCCAATATTATTGATAAACCGCACATCGGGTCCATATTGACTCACATAAAATTCTTATTCATTTTTTTTGTTTTCCTACCGATTTGTATTCATAATAATAACTCTTCATCATTTTTTTCCTCATACTTTTTTGTTCATACTTTTTAAGTCATAATTATCGCAATTCATAATGCATTTAATTCGACTCGTCGTTCGTTACTAGTTGAGAGCAGATGTGCGCATCGTTTCCGAAAAATAATTATAAAAATATTAAACTCAGTTATTACCGTACTAAGTAAATTGAACCCTAAGACATTGTGGCAGAGCTTAAATAAAGCTGAGGATTGCATCACGCCGCGCAACTCGCTTATCAGCTACTGCACAAAAAAAGAGGTACGCTTGCACAGTATACGCAAATTTTACCGATACATCGAGTAAGAAATGTTCCGTTCGCCATCAGATAACAGGTATTCATCTCAACCTGAACTATCAAGTAACACTGAAGGCATCACTCACGTTACAAATAGAAAACGGAAACCTAATCCAGAAATGCAAGATTTTACATTATTTAAACAAGATATCTCGGAAATGTTGGACAGTTTCAAAGTGACCCAAGAGACCCAGACGAAGAAACTGCACGAGTCTATTGATGAGCTACATGCACAAAATAAAGAGATCATTAAAACGAACTCAAACATCGAAAAAATTCTTCTCCACACTACTACCTTATATAATGATTTAAAACAAAAAGTTGATACTTTGGCAGTCGGACACAATGATGCCCTTATTAGAATCAGTGCACTCGAAGAACAGATTGAGGACATGCAAAGGAACCAGAGAGTTGCCACCTTGGAGATAAGAGGTATGCCAGAAGTAGAAAATGAAAACTTGGACGAAGTCCTTAAAAAGGTACATAATACTTTAGATATCCCGGTTCCTATTGAACATATCAAACAAATTAGACGCATCAAAACTAGTAAAAGTAAAGTTATTGTTGTGGAATACCCAAATATCCGAACAAGCTCACTTGTTTTGAAAGCGCTAAAAACCTACAATGGCGCTCACAAAGAGGACAAGTTTAATACGAAATGCCTGGACCTGCCTGGGGATAAATGGCCCATCTACATCGGAGAATCGCTCACACCAACAGCCAGGAAACTTCACTACCTTGCACGTAGCCTGCGCAAGGATCACAGCTACCAGCACTGCTGGACTTCGATGGGACGTGTGTTTGTCAAGTACGCGGATGGCGATCCTGCCATTCAGATTAAATCTATCCATCAAGTGGAAGCTTTGAGAAGTCCCGCCGCAACTGCTTTGTGACTCTTCGTTGTTTGTCGGCTGTACAGGTCAACTTTACTTATTACATTTTTTAGTATATTGGATGCATTCACCTCACACATTTCATCAATTTCCATTAACTCTCTCAAAACACATGACACATTACGATACACATGCACACTCATCTACATCCTGCCATTTATAAAACATAATTTTGACTATTGCTCTGTAACACAACTGCACGGTTGTGATAAACTCGCATACTTTCCAATTTTTGTTCATGTCTGATATCGAAACCTTATCACGCGATATTGACAAAAGCGTCAATATCGGGACCTCAATGGTGCTGACTGTGCCAGAGCAATGCAAAAATGTCTTCGTTAATTCGAAAAATACATTGAAGATTTTCACACTGAATATAAGAAGCTTAAATCGAAATTTTGACGATTTACAAGTGCTTCTAGATAGATTATATATTGATTATGAGGCTATTATACTTACGGAATGCTGGCTTGCTAAGAACTCTATGATACCTAAACTACAAAATTATCGGTCATTTGCAACCACTCGAAACTTTAATCAGAATGCTGGAATTGTTATTTATGTAAAAGAAAGTATGTTGTTTAAAACATCGGAACCAACTGAATACATTGAGGCAAATTGCTTAATCACCACACTAGGTTCGGAGTATGCTATTGTTTCTGTCTATCGTCCCCCTTCCTTCAGGAAAACAGATACTTTCATAAATGGATTGGACCAAATCTTGAAAAAGCTTAAGCAATTCAAAAACATAATCGTGTTGGGAGATATGAACATTGACATAAAAGAAGGCAATCAGGATACCCGTGCACCAGATTATCTGGATATGCTAGCACTTCACGGTCTTTTACCTGGCCATATTCTGCCTACAAGACATAATAATTGTCTTGATCATTGCTTAATGAAGACTAAACTCCCAGTAACAACAATTGTATGCGATACTCAAACCACAGACCACTCTTGTGTAATGGTATCACTCTCAAACCAACAAACGCCACATTATACAAATGTTCGTGTGTTCAAAAAAACGGATTATATCGCAGCTATAAAAGACCTTGAACAAGTTAATTGGACTGAATTGTTACTAGGTATGGATGCTAACAGAGTAACTAATATATTCATCTCACAGGTAGCCCACACACTTAGCAAATTTACTAAATACGTAACTATTTCTCGTAGAAAACAAAGTATTAAGCCTTGGATCACTCTAGGGCTGATCCGCTGTATGAGGAATAGGGATAACCTACATCGTAAACTTAAAAAGGATCCTGATAATGTCACTCTTAAAATCACGTACCGACGATATCGTAATACCTGCAATAACATCCTCAATAATCTGAAAAGAGCCTATCTAAGAGCACAAATTAAAGCAAACACTAATAACATAAAAAAACAATGGGAACTTATTAAGAATATCTGCAAATTTAATGATAACTCAGATAACAAAATGCATCTTCTTAACTTGAAATCCAACCCACTAGAATCTGTGAATTATGCTAATAAATATTTTACAAATATTGGCAAGGAATTGGCTACTGAAATAATTAACAGAACTCAATTATCTGAACATCAGCGAGTCAAGGCTATGAAACTTGAGATGTCCTCTCCTCACTCTATGTTTATGTACCCAACTGATGTACTAGAAGTTAAAAAAATAATACGCAACCTAAAAGCGAGTAAATCTACTGGATGGGACGGCATCTCTTCAACTTTTCTAAAAATGGGTACTGAGGTTCTTAGTAGGCCAATAGCTCTCATTTGCAACCTTTGCTTCCAAGAAGGTAAGTTTCCGGATGCCTTGAAGAAGTCTGTGGTCATTCCAGTGTTCAAATCAGGGGACAGAGACTGTATAACCAATTACAGACCTATTTCATTACTTCCTTCCCTGTCCAAAATAATTGAAAAACTTATAAATAACAGACTTAAATCTTACCTCGAGAAAAATAATATTCTATCGAATAACCAGTATGGATTTAGGGAACGTAAATCGACTGTAGATGCTGTAGAAAATTTAACTTCTTATATTGTTAACCAATTAGACAGTAATAAAAAAACACTCGGTATATTTCTTGATCTAAAAAAAGCCTTCGATACGGTCTCTATACCCATTCTAATAAAGAGGATGGAAAGCGTAGGCATACGTGGTCTACCACTCCTACTTTTGAGCGATTACTTAAAAAATAGAAAGCAGTCAGTTAGAGTGGGAGAACATATTAGTTCGGAAGAAGACGTCCTGTATGGTGTGCCGCAGGGTAGTGTCCTTGGACCTACCCTTTTCTTAATATACATTAATAAGCTTTGTCTCCTCTCACTAAAGAATGCCCAAATTATAACATTCGCCGATGATACAGTTTTACTTTTTCAGGATAGTACATGGACTCAGTTAATCAAGACTGCTCAAGATGGGTTCAATCTAGTTACTGACTGGCTAAATCATAATCTACTTACCTTGAATTCCTCAAAAACAAAGTATATTACGTTTAGTATACGCAATAATACTCAACCACTTCCGGATTCAGTTACGATAAAATCTCATTCCTGCCTTAGGCTATCTGACTGCTCGTGCATGCTTATCGAACGTACTGATTCCATTAAATACTTAGGCATTGTAGTAGACCAAAATTTGAAATGGAATAAGCATATTTCAAATATAACTGGCAGAGTAAGAAAGCTGATATATATATTTAAAAACCTTAGACATGTCTGTGACAGTAAGTTATTAACCACAATATACGATGCACTCTGTCAGTCAATTGCAACTTACTGTATAACTGCATGGGGAGGCGCTGCAAAAACAACACTGATCCCATTAGAACGTGCCCAACGCGCTGTTCTCAAAGTTATGTCATTTAAGAACTTTAGATATCCAACACAAACCCTATATAAAGATACCCTCGTACTTACCATACGACAGCTTTTTATTAAAAGCCTAATACTAGCTCAGCATCGAACGCAGCCGGATTACCCTGCAACACGCCGCAGACTTGATCTAGTTTATTCCATCCCCACATTCAAATCAGCGTTTTCTCGTAAATTCAAGAAGATTCTCGGACCCCTCATCTATAATCGTATTAGCAAACTTATTCAAATACGTAACCTCAGTTTATATCAATGTAGAAAGGCTTTAGTAACCTTTCTGAATTCGCTTAACTACGAAGATACGGAAAAACTTATGAAATAAATGGCTTAACATATACACGCACAAACACACATACTCGCACACATATACACGCACACTCACACAAACACACACAGTCAAACACTCACTCGCTCACAAATAATATGCATACGAATATTCTAGTTGTTAGTATTGTTTCTCTGCACAAAATAAAAATGCATCCATATTTTTTGCATTTACTACTTGTTTACGTTTAACTTAACTTGGTTACCAGCGTAACATTTGCTGGACTTACAAATTACCCTCAACTTGTAATTTTTAGCTAAATGATGTTTAAAAGTTGTGCGAACAGTTTAACTACAGATAATTATAAGTTTATTATGGTATAAGAAACGATTGAGGATGACGAATTCTTACTCCACCGTGATACAGTTTTAACTAGTACGGGGAGTAACGGACATCATTATACTCAAACGATGTAACTTACAACTTTATATTAACATGTATCTCCTGCACAGATATAAATGTATTTTGTTGTTTGGTAAATAAAGTATTATTATTATTATTATTATTATTATTTTTTTTTTTAAAGAAAGAGTTACTTTTTGAGATTTTTTATAATTCTAACCTAACCTAACCTAACTTTATTACATGTAAGATATTCAAAAAAAATTGATAAGTGTACGGCTTCATTAATATTGGCGTTATGAATTCAGATGATTATGAGTTCCGATCATTAGTACTACTTTTTTTTTTGAAGAGTATGAAGTTTAATCATTATGATGTGAAATGGTATGAGAAACATTTTCGGACTTCCGATAATAGGACTTAAAAAGTTATATGAGTAGATACGCACCCACCGCACATCACTGACTGCAAACTTACGCACACTAATGCAGTCACACACTGAAACACCTACAAAGTGGTACACTTTTGAAGTTCAATCGAAAGCTGTCATGACGACTCTTTTTATCGAAGGGCATTTGTAACAGGTGCGAAGTGTATTCTACCTCTATTAGCTGTTGTTATACTCCCTCTTTATTTTCCGACCTCTATGGTCACCGGTCACATATTAGACTTAACCATCCCTTTTTTAATTAAACCTTATACAGGGTGGAAAGGGACAACAACCCAATCCGAAAATCATGGGAGATTATGTATCTTTAGTACTCAATGTATTTTACTCCAAGAAACTATGTAAAGAACCGTTGTCGAGTAACAGTTTCTTAAAGTTAACTGCGGAAAGGTGTCGTTTCAACCCAAACATATAATAGGGTCGATGACCGAACCTTATCAAACCGCCAAATACTTTTTATTATTTTATGTCATAGGGTTTACATTAGGTACCTATCATTTCTTTACAAGTATATTTTTCAAACGTTTTTAATCATTAAAAATCGATTATACACCATTATGATATAGTATGTTTGAAAAGGGCCTTTTTTTCATAGATAGATTAACGTCTTTATTCTTCACAAACATACTGATTATCCCCTTCCGCCCTTTACGAAGTCTAGAATTTTGACACAAGGTTTTATGATACGTTTCTTAAATAAAAAAGCGAAGTAAATCAAAATGTGCTTGTGTTGCATTTAAATTCGGAATGCTATTTACATTATGTTTTAAATCAAACTATGTTTGTTTTTGATTTGTGGCGCTTTTATACTTAAGCAACGAATGACTGACTGGTTCTTGCAGTTTCTTGCGGCGCACAAAGCTACGAGCACAAACTTATTTGGTGCTCGTAGTTCTCTGAAATACGAGCACAAAGTTATTTTGTGCTCGTAGTTCTCTGGCCGTTTTCAGAGCTGTGACGTTGAATCTAGTAGTAATTGTTGATCGAAGCATGATAAATCCCGATAGATCCTTTATTTGTATAATACTTAGTGTAAGGATTCCATTCTAGTTTTAGGTATGCAACTAAATATCCAATTCCCTGTTATAGCGCTTCGTACCACACACGACACGATGCATTAGCACTTACGAGACAAATCGTTATTCGATAACGTTTTCCGTAATGTACTTACTTAATCGATTAGGGATAGGTACACGGAAGGGAGACAGTTTTGTAATGTCATTTAGATTACGAAATAAACTATAGGTTTGCCACGACTTCATTCGGCCCGCTATCCCATGCAAGGGGTTTCGAATGGGTATTAAGGATTTATTTAGAAAAACCGTATCGCTTGAAAGCCGTTCGATATGCTTTTTAAAACGCTATTTATAAGGGTTACCTACTCTTTGGAATGGGTATTTCGAAAGAATTAACAACCCAATTCCCTTTTGGTATAAGTCTTGTTCGATTTTGCTTCTAAAGGGCTATATTTTGAGTTATACCAATATCCATTTAAAACTAGGGGCCGATCCGCTATCCCATTCAAGGGATTTCGATGGATTTTTATCAGGGTTTTACTTAAAAATCCCGGTCGATTGGCTTTTTAAGCGCTATTTTTGAGGGTTACCCTTAAATTTGGTTATGCATTAAAGTAGGGATATCAATTTATTACTGACGATTTGAGCTTTAGCTTTAGGTTCCCATTATGTAAATGCTAAGTTTAACAAATAACTAACTGAAACACTTCTTCCAAAGGGGTTATTCTTTTAGTGGGTAAAAGTCTTTTGAAGGCTTTTATCGGGGAATGGGTGGTTCGGTCCCTGTTTAATAAATAGCAGGTTGTTATTTTTTAAAAATTATGTCCGACGGATTTAATGTCAAATAAAAAATTTAAGGTAATGAAATAGTAAAGGCACAAGAAACCCCTCCTTTCAACGTATTTTTTGTTGTATGCATTTCTCAAATAATGCGAGGAAATGATACAAATACATAATTACAAGTATTTTTAAAAACCCATCACAAATTCGGAGATAATGTTTGTTTGAAAAGTACCGAGTATTAGTGAAGATAGTTTCACGCACAACGCGCCGCCGCCGGCCCACACTGCACCCACGAGTTGGGTGTGCGGGATTTGTTTCACGTTCCCTTCGAATTTGTATGCAATAGAGAGCACTTTTAATAAACAATATGGACATTGACGGAAAGTGTTTTCATATGGTTTTTTTACTCCTAGGAGTAAAATGAGGCACTTTCAGTCCTTGTGTTTCAATCGGAAAACCGTTCTTTCCGAGCATGTTTGAAAAAAGAGCTTTACTTAGAATTTTCAGGCGGGGCGAGAAAATGAGGAGATTCGTGGAACTAAAGTTATTCTGGGTCCTCATGACTCTCAACTCTCAAGTAAAACATTGGCTTGTGCGGCCGCCGGCGGCTAATTTATACACTGCCCTCGTACAGAGAAAAGGCACAAGTGCAATGAATTCATGGAAGCATATTAAACTCGCAATGGTTATAATAAGGTTGGAATTGCAATACAATTCACATAGTAGATGTGCCTTTTTTCCGTAGCGGCGGTACAGACCTTTACCAATATACAACTCCGAGATGTGCAAATTGTTTTTTTTTATTATTTGATTTTGTCCGTTTAAAAATACGAAGCCCGCAATAGCCGTTCCTGCCGAGGAAAATATAGATTTACCAAAAATCGCATTTCATCGCTTGATCTTATGTTTTAATTGCATACAAAAAGAAACTTGACGTGAAAAAACCATCCCTCTTTAACATCCTTTTGGTTTATGACAGGGAGAAACGCAAGTTAAACCTAGAGCAGTGTAAAATCGAACCAAATAAAATAAATGAATACAATTTAAAACCTGTTTTTAGTCTTTCATAGGTCAGATAAAATGGAAACAGTAATAAGACGCCAGACATGATCATGAATTATTACTTTATTTCCCTTCCTGAGACCGTATTTTATGGAGTGTTCAAAGCCTGCAAAGTTCTTCGCAGTAAAAGAGACAGTACTATAGTAGTGAAATATCTCCGTCCTGTTCACTACCTTGAACTTAGCAACGGTTGCAACTTTATAAGACGTTCTCTGTAAAAGAGGAATTCAAGTTGAACTGTCAGATATCCGGAGTCCTTTTATTTTGGCGAAGTACATTTTGCAATTGCGTTTGTTGTGAAGAATTTCAATTTAGTCATATGCAATTTCCTCTGAACGCCGTTTAATTTTCAGAATAATATCTTTTGCTTGTATTACGTGTAGAGGGGGTGAGGTGTCAGGGGGTGTCCCTTACTTATTATTACATACGAACGTTATAGTAGTTTATGCAAATAGTTGTATAAGAGAGGTCAAAAAATATGAGTGGCGTGTGTTACGATGTGAGCCGAAGGCGAACATCGTAAAGGTAAGCGCCACGAGTGTTTTTTGACTTAGTTATACACCGTTGCATACAATACTTTTTGTACGACTAGGTTTCAAATGAAATGCAAAACTAAGTGAAAAAACTTACAAACGAACGAACGAAGTAAAGAACAACAAACGAGCGGGAAACAAGAAAATGACAAAATATGTGTCTATGGTTTACTTTGTTTTTAAATTGACGGAATGGAAAATAGAATTATTTACAATTCCAAAACATTTTAATTTGACCAATCAGAATACTTCACCAAATTAAATCCACCAATCACAATACACATCGACTGTCAAACGGAACGATAGGTTCTTTTAGGTACGTGTTTCTCTTTAACTAATTTAAATCTTTTAAAAAAACTTTGTATTTCGTATCAACCAACCAGAATACAGCTATTTTAAAATCGACCAATCAGGTAACTGAAATCATTTCTCAAAACATTAGGTGATTTATAGTCCCTATTTCACAATCGTTAAAATATGATTAAATCGATCGTGCAACGCTAAGCTTTGGCAGCTGGCCGTATCGTTTTATCTCAAAAACGCACATGTGCTGTTTTGGGGCATAGACAAGATAGACTTTTCTCTGGATTATTCTGCGGACATATTATGTATGTTCTTATATTAGTGTTCGTGACTATATAAATGACAGATAAAAGTACAGGAGTAGGAAAAAACATTAACTTACTGTCACGTCATAAATTAGCATAACAGACATTGCTAAACGTACTTGTGCATAACATTTGGCTTGCATAATAATAGTATAATACCAGTTTTAACTCACGTTTTTGTCTTTTTTAGGCGAGTCCACGTTTTTGTTAGTTGAGTCCGTTTTTTTTATAATTGTATAAAGGACAACAGAGAACTAATACAGCTGAATTGGAAAATGATGGACCTACCCTACGTAAATTTCCAAGTTTTCGGATATTTTTTTCATGTGTATGCGTATGTAATGATTTTAAACGTATTAAAACATAATAAAGCTCATTTTATTATGTATTTGTTTTCCAAAGGATACTTCCTGTTTTTATCTTCTTTATCTTCATTTTTACATCGTATAAAATAAAGTCACAATAAACGCTCGGCTGGTTTACACCCATTGTGTCACAGAAAACTCGCACAGACCAAAGCAAAGCGAGGGCGGGTCGGTGCTACTCGTATTTTTAGGGATCCATACCAAAATGGTAAAAAAGGAACCCTTATGGTGAGACTTCGTTGTCAGTCTGTCAGTCTGTCTGTATGTTTTCTCAGCAACTACAAATGCTATCAAATTGAAATTTGGCATAGTGGTGCAAATTGGCCATGCTTCATATTTTTTTTGTATGGTTTTTATAATTTATTTGATAAATATAGACTATTTTAAGAAAGTAATTTGGGTTTTTTTGTTTTTAATTAATCCTATCTACATTAAAAAAATATATTAATTTATTGCTGACGTGACGTCATCAAACGCATAATGGATAATGTAGGATCTTCGCCTGCATAAAAAGAAATTACAGTAAAGTCTATGGTAAAGTCAACATCAACATCAAGGAGTCAATGTCACCGAGGACGGGCTCAAAAAATTTTGAAATCACTATCTGAACTTGTTTGAAATGGAAGGCCACAAATGTTTCGTCCCTTTATGTCCGAATAACAGCAGGGATAACCCGGATTTGTTATTCGTACCAATCCCGGAATGACGGCGAGAGGAATGGTGTCGTGAAGTGAAGCAAAAAACACTTAAGAACTATTTGCAGTTTTGTTGTGAATATCATTTAAATGTACCTACTCGTATGTACCTGTTTAAAACAAACACATTACTTTTACATAATGGTTTAACAATAAAGTCTTGACCATTGAGTACTCGTATAAATTAGATTGCATTTATTAATTATAATAAACTAGCGACCCGCCCTCGCTTCGCTTCGGTTTATGTGAGTTTTCTGTAACACCCGTACATAAACCAGAATCTATTATACACATAAACCTTACTCTTGAATCACTCTATCTATTAAAAAAACCTGCATCAAAATCCGTTGCGTTGTTTTAAAGATCTAAGCATACATAGGGACAGACAGCGAGAAGCGACTTTGTTTTATACTATGTAGTGATAAAAAAAATTACGAAAAGAAACGACACGTCAATGTCAAATTTGTGTTTGATATAGACTAGACAGACGACAGTCGGTTTTTTTTTAAATATGGCAATGGAATCATATCCATTATTCGTTTGATAACTCACAGAAAGGTCATTTGAAGGTGACATTTCAACGAATATCTTAATAATGTGAGACTTTTTTTAAAATCTGATATACAGAAACTGTACCGAAATCTTGTTTCTCGAAATGGTTTTGAGATTTCCATACATATTTAAATAGTTAGCATGGCTAATTGCAGTACTTATCCGCATCTGATTTTAGTTAATAAGAAAAATATGAAATTTACTTTATAAATATTTGAAAAAGGGTCTAGAATAGGGGTTCAAAAGCGAAAGTAGTTTGATTATAGCAAATGGGGTGTCGTGTGAAAGATCTTAATCTGCATATTTCAAAACTTTTTGATATAAAGGCTAAAATGTCCAATAAATTACCGCCTCCCTTAACTACAAAGTTTATCAATCAAAATATTGGATAAAATCCTGACGTATCGATGATTATTAGATACTTATATTCTGTGGGAAGAATAAAATGAAGTGGTCATTATTGACAGTTTTTGATACATAACAAAAATAACTTCGAAAACCTGTATATAAATATAGGCTGCTTTAAATTTGCATAGAAAATAAAGTTCACCACTTTACCGAAATGAGTATTTTCTTTTGCGGTTACCTTACAAGTCGGTGCGCGGGTTCGACTCGCACTTAACCGTTTTTTTGTAAATGTGAAATTTACACCTGAATTAACCAAATCTACCTATCCGTATTAGCGATTTTGCGATCGATAGATCATGTATGGTTTAATTCCTTTCGTGCTTTACCTCAAAAGAGACAAGTACATTGTGATATATGTATAGAATCCATCCGTGTGGAATATTACTTAAGTAATATCGATTATACGGTAATACGGCCAGTTGGAAGACAAATCTGATTCTATCTAGGCTAACGGTAAACAAACACATTTGCGAACCCGTAAACTGTAATAAACACCCTCACTAACCCATAAGGGGCTTGTAAAAAACAAACAAAAAAAACGTATAGGGTAAAGGCACCAGTAGTCAACCAGAAACCTGTAGTCGGCCTCTGCCTGCATTGTATGAGTGGGAAGAGTACCAAAGATATATTTCCCACTCTTCACACTCATATAAGGTCGACTACTGGTCTCTAGCTGACCACTGGTAACGTCACCCTAACTACTATTATCCCACAAGAGCTGAGGTAAAAGCATACCGTCTAAAACCTCTCCGGCGTTAACCCCCAAAGGCTGTTAGCGGGGGCACCGTGTGCTGATGACTATGTCACCACTGGGTGCCCCCCACCCGCCCCAGCCTATTGCTGAAGCACTTCCAGCTCAATGCCCATCACCAGTAGAATCTTCTAATAATGATGTGAAAAATATTTTTTTTGCTTTATTAGCCTTAACACAGCCAGTTTTGCGATTTGACACCACAAACACCCAATCATGATAAACTCGCATAACAATATCTTGAAATAGTCTTAGTCGAAGTGGCAAGAGTATTCCGCCTAGTACCTATAACTAGTACCTAATCAACCACTAGACTAGGTTATACAGTGCTTCAGCCGGAGGGCAGGGCAGTTTTCCTCAGAAATAATAAGTAAATACCTTTTGAGGGCTGGCCGCTGAAGAACCTTTTCATTCGACTGTCCATACATCGTAATTATTGTTGATCTACGTACGAACGAAGACCTCTCTACATGGAGCCAATTTATGAACAAATACCGGAGGACTGGCAGTGAACGTTTTAACCAATTTATCTTCTTTGTGATTAAATACCAGATAATATAGAACCACTAATGAATGACAGATAAAGTTAAGGATCTAAGATCTAAGGAGGAGACGTTATCTGATCTAATAAAAAAATACGTTTGAAGCGGAAATGTTTTGTTGGCAAATATTGCGGCGCTATTTTAGGAATTTTGGTTGTATATTACTTTGAAGTTAAGTTAATGTTGAATGAAAATAAATATAGATTTACCGGCCTGATTTTGTTTTGCGTATTTATATTATTTGGGTAGGTGCTGTTGAGTTAATAAATAATTAGTGTGAAAAAACCGGTCAAGTGCTAGTCAGACTCGCGGACCGAGGGTTCTGTGCCGCTGAACAGAAGGTATTTTTAAATTCGAATCGAATTAGCACGAGCCCTACTTACAAGTAACCGGTTTTTAGTATTCATTGTTTTTTTTTACCGTTTTTACGATAAAATAAAAAGAGAAATACACTGAAAAAAACGTTTCTTAACTGTATTGCTTTGGAAATTTGCTGTAGGTTCTGACATGTTTTCAAAATGGACGGACGGGCGGATAATGTAGGCTTATAGTGATGGGGTCCCGTGTGACACCCTTTGGGTACGGAACCCAAAAAATTACCGGCAAGCGGAGGGCAACTAACTTTGATATACTAAATATCTAATCCTACTCAAGGGAGATTCACTTCTATTAATAGTATTATATTTCTGTAAATTCTTGTGTCTTAATCGGGAATCCTTTGAGTAGAATTTGCCTTTTCTAACATTTACGTGAAGCTTTTGTTTTTTGCACCTTGTAAGCTGCACCGAGGAGAGCGCGTTGCAGTGCGCTCCCATACTAAACAGCGTTTTCAAAGAGTGGCGGAGGCATTTTCGTATAGGAACGCGCCGCCTCCGCCCTCAGGGGTGTGATTCTTTCAAAATCGTGGTCGGACGAACGAACGAGTGAATATCGCAGCGGCGAGTTTAAGTAGTCCCGTCAGAGCGAACAAAACACATTTTAGCGCGTGCATTTTCAATTTGGCAGCATGGCTTCTGTGGATGAGATCGAACCTATAAGGCTGCCTAATTGAAAATGCATCCCCGACTCGACTTTGACTTAACACGCCCAGCTTGCACAGATCTTTTAGACATAAGTTAGCTGACACAATCCAGCGGGAACCGAAAGATGTACACACTAACTAGGTAATAAACCACTTCTCTCTTTCTCTCTGTCTCTCTCTCTCTCTCTATAAATTATTTACTACTATTATGAATGATGAAATATAATAAAAAAGTGAAACGAGCAGTTCAGCACCACAGCTCGGATTAGTGTAGTGTGGGTTTTATGTAAATAATATGTAGATGATCGACTTTTGTACGTATTTACATCTAGCTGGAGAAATACATATTGTTGTGAAAATGCTATATTCAATCCAAATAATGTTATACTACTTGGTGTTATACTATTATTATACTACTTGGTCTTTCCCCGCACATATAAATTTCCGTTTTTTTCTCAGGGTGATGACTCAGATGCGAGACCTGGGCGTGGTGGCGTTCTTCGGCCCCGACGGGACCTGCCACACGGAAGCCAAGCTGGCCGCTGCCTGGAATCTGCCACTCATATCACACGTAAGTATAATCCTTAATAGATCCATTCGACTGCCCTCAAATCCAAGAAGTGATATCTCAAACTCAATATCCAAAGCAGATTCAACCGTCTTCTGTTAGCAATAAGGTTGTAGCTGATACAGGAGTTTTGTTTGAGATGCCACCATTTGTCTTAGCAGGGCAGTTCAAAAATATTTGTCTATTTAATGCCATGTTTAAACTGTTGGACATGAATTGTGACAGCGCGATTAAAGTAGCAAAGCACTAAAGTGTACACATATTTATGAACTCAACTGTACCAATATGATGGAAACTGAAACGGAAGTAGATTGAGTCGAAACACTAGCGAATAACGAAACTCTGTAAGACTTTAGTATGTTCTGTCTCACAGAAACAAAAGCGGATGAAATTAGAGACCCCTGCCAAGATGCACTACGCTAACTAACGTTTCTATTCGTTTCGTTTTTAAACCGATCGCGTCACTGGTGGATCACGTGACTTTTCGTATCACGTCATCTACCAGTGACGCGATTGGTTTAAATACTAAACGAATAGAAACGCTAGTTAGGCCCTGTTGTTTGATCAGTAGTTAAGCTAACTAATTGTTAAAATTTGAAAAAGGAATCAAGAATTTGAAGGAATCTCAAGGAAATGTGTCAATTTTTTGATTCCTTTTTCGAATTTTAACAATTAGTTAGTTTAACTACTGATCAAACAACAGGCCCTTAGTGTAGTGCACCTTGGCAAGGGCCTCAGGAATTGTCACGCTAAATGTGTATAGTAAATCATACGCTCGGAATGGGTCACATCCCGCCAACACGTCGTAACATGACAAATACCTAGGTACCGTCCGTCCTCATAACCAGTACTGACACGCGTTACTACATGGTCACGGAACCATATCGTTACTACTTTAGAAAAAACTAGTACTTCTCTGATATTTCGAGATGTATGGAAAGCAATAAACGATTGAAATTGAAATTGAAATTGAGTTTGAACTTAATTATTTTCCTGTTTAGGTTTAAAATTGTACGTCACGAAATGTGAGATGCGAAGTTTTTTCAAAGCAATGAAGATATTACGATAAAATGACTCAAACGAATCACGAATGTTTTCTAAGTATTTAGGTTTGTGGTTATTTCTCTCTTACTTAACAGTGTAGCGGTGTAGCAGTGTGTTAGCAGTGTTCGCATTGTTGTGTTCCGGTTTGGGGATAAGACAGCCGGTGAAATGACTAGCATAGAGGCATTCCATCTTAGTCCTCAGGGTTGGCAACGCATTTGCAGTCTTAGGATTGCTCTGCAGTCTTGTGAATGCGCATGTCTATGGGTCACAGTTTCCACTTACCATCAGGTGGCCTGTGTGCTCGTTTGTCATCTCTATGCCATAAAAAAAAAAAAAAAACTTAAGTACCGAGTTTTAAATTTGAACGGAATTTTCTAACTAAAACTAAATAAAATAATTATGAGAAGCGGAAATTTATTTGAAAACGTTTCTAGGATGCGGAAATACTTGAGTTTTCAGCGGAAACGAACTCTCAGTTCACATGGTAATTTATGAGGCGGAAATGGAAATGGAATTAAAGTTAAGTAGGTAGGTTAACTGTACGATTGCATATTTTTTTTACGCATAGATAATGTAGCATTACGCATAAAATCGTTTGAACGATAACGGTTTTATTTTAATTATTATAAAAAACTAACCTACCCTAACTTAATGTTATCTACAAAATATACGGTTTTAAATTCTGTAATGTCAACCTAAAAGGATGATATGCGAAAAAAATATATGCGAAAAGATAAAATATTATGTGTTGCAAAATTATGCGTTCCAAAAGGATCCCAAGTAGGTATATGTATGTAGTTTATTTAGTGTTAGTTTTAGTCTAAGATAAGTGCGAGGTTTGACTTTATCCCAAATGCATAAAGAAGGGTGTATAATTTTTATCTTGTGTATTCATTGCATGTGTCTGTCTCTGGCGTCGTAAAACGGACCAATTTGAACACAGTTTGTTTAAAAGAAACCTTATTTAATCGGGATGGTTCTTATCTCGATTTTATAAAAATTGGTTAAGCTGTTTAAGAGATATCAGCGCTTAAAGTGATATCATTATAAATATCGGGGTTTTTATAAATCTGTATTTTTTTTGTACTTTTGCTGCACACAGTTTCTGACAATAAATGAATCTTATTTTATCTTAGATACACTGGCCCCTTGATTATGCAGGTGTGCGACTTGTTCCTTCCAAAAAGCAGTATTACTTATAAATTATTATTTATATTAAAATAAAATAACTAACTGACTAACGCAGAAGACAAATATAATAGGTATCTACATACTTGCATCATGTGTTGCATTAACAGACGATGGTCAAACATGTCCCTCCCCACCCACTCACAGGAATGAAACATGTCTCAGTTTATAGATCTTGGAAAAATATATGATTATAATATATTTTTACAATGACTGGGTTTTCGGAAACACCATAATAGTATCGTATGGAATTGGTTTTAAAATAAATACATAATTGCGTTACTAGCTCTTGAAACGTGTTTTTTTATTTAAAAAAACCCAATCGATTTAGCAATTAGTTTTTAGCAATAAGTAGGTACTTATTTTGCCTTTTTTGGATCCTAATGAACATATTATTGACGTGCAACCCGTGACTGTAAGAGGGTGGGGACGGGGTCCGTATAAAATCCCTACCTACGTGGAAAATGGGAACGGTAATCTAATTTTACACTAGCTTACAGAAGCTAAAAGCTTTATTTGGTCGTTATTCCTTTTCTGGGAAAAGCAATAAAGGAGATTTTCCCACGCCAATAATTACTCGATAATCAGATTTCGATGACAGGGAAAATTTTACGAAAATCAGGCGATAATTGAATGTTTATTCATAACTTAGGCTATGAATTGACGTCACACGGGGGCGTAAATTTTTGGGCAAACTCAAAAGTAGCTGGGGTGTGATTCTCTCAAAAACTCGGTCGGACGAACAAGTGAGTGAATGTCGCAGCGGCGAGTTTAAGTAGTCCCGTCAGTGCGAAGAAAACACATTTTAGCAAGTGCATTTTCAATTTGGCAGCATGGCTTCTGTCGATAAAAATCGAACGTATAACGCTGTCTAATTGAGAATGCACGGCCTAAAATGTGTTTTGTTCGCTCTGACGGGACTACTGGTCCGAACGCGTTTTTGAGAGAATCCACACCCCAGTAGATACATATTACTGCCTTGTCGCAGCTAGTAAGTGTGATCTTCAGACAGTTCATTGTTTGTTATTTGCCTGTTTAATTTTACGTGTTTCAATCAAATCTGAACGCAAACTGAAACAAAAGTGCCGAATGAATTCATCAAAATGTTAAATGTTTTCATTCGGCATCTTTCACACCAGTCCCAATTAATGAAAAATGAACGAGCACGTTCACTCGGATTCAAAAGAAACTAAACGTATTCCACGACGCACGACATTATTCGACGCTATATTCAAAATAACTACGGGCGAATGAAAAAATTAAGCATCCACTCGAGTAAATATTCATCGAAGTGAACCGTCTGATATCACCTTAATATACCAAATTCAAACTACTCTCGCTTTAATACGGTACTGCGAATTTACAGCCACTTCTATATTTGACTATAATAGTTGCGTTAATGTAGTACAGTCGGCCAAAAATTTGGCCTACCACCACTACGGTTGAAATTCATTTGCACGTCATAATAATTATGATAGTGACAAGTGTCAACCTTAGCGATAATTAGATGTCACAGAAACTTTTGTCAAAACTGGTAAACCGTTTTCTTGGCGGACCGTACCTGCATACTTAATTAGGGCCGGAGGGGCTATTGCTTAACGCACTCGCAATCGCAATTGTTTTCATTTTGAAAAAAATGTTCCGCATTGAAGCCAATTGGGATTACGAGTGAGTTAGGCAATAGCGACGCGGGACTTTGTATAATAAACACTGTGCACGATATTTTGCCCGAATCGTATTGAATGTAATTTCATTTTGTAACCAAGGGTACGATTTCATAAAGCTTCGCCTATGTATTATTTATTTCTAATAAAGATCGGTTGGCCGAAACCCAAATTGAAAATCCAATTATTTGGTGGCTGTATTAATTAGCCTCACAATGAACGCTCGAATTTGATATCGTCGGTTATTCGATGGTTTCACTATGAGAGGTTACACGCCAACAAAACGAAGCACGAGCCGAGCGAGTGAAACGAGTGTGCCGCGGTTAAACTTTGATTAAGTTATGTCATATGCCATTGTATCTTTCGACTTCAAGATGATACTTAAGTTTATTAGAAAACCAAATAATAGTACCTAACGAGGACGCAAGTGGACGATCGGGGAGCTGTAACTGTTATTGTTGCACGTAATATTGTGATATGTACGCGGCTCACGAGCCTGTTCTTCACAAGAAGTTCGTTATTGTAACTGCTACAATTACATTGCTAAAGCTTAAAGAGGCTACATAATGATCCAACACCCACACAAGAATAAAAGGGATGGTTTTATGTGCTTCCGCGCAAAAGATTGTCAAATTAAAATAATTTCTGTTTACTTTAAACCTACAACATTTATTAAAAAAATGGTTTACCCAGAAAAATAAGTTTTAATTACTCAACTAATTGATCAAAAATCATCGTTAAAGATCGTAGGGTTTCGAAGATTCAACCAAAACCATGCATAAAAGGTCTCACGTTTGAAAAATAGAACAGTCGAGGATTCTGTTTCTAATCGTTATGTCACGTTTTGCAGTCTCAAGAAAATATTACCCAGTTTAACATATCCAAAAATACAGACCCATAGGCGTTATGGTTATTGAGATCCAAGTCGCGGAAAACTACCGACTTTATCATATGCGGCCTCTTAACGAAACCACTTTGTTGCAGAAATGCGCCGGCGCTCGCAGCTCGAAGCGCGACGCCGGCGCAGGGCTCGGCGTCACGTTTGCGCGGACTTTGCCGCCCGCCTTCAAGGTCAGCAAGTCCGTCATCGCGCTGCTGAAGGCCTTCAAGTGGGACAAGTTCGCCATCGTGGCGGGAGACGCACTAAGCGCAGCTGCACAGCAAATGGATGCTATTAAAGTAAGTTTGTGGAGTACAAAATTCTTCTTCTTTTTAATCCCCGATGCAAAAAGAGTGGTTTTTAGCTTTTTTATAGAAACCTCTGACAGAAGAGGTCAGCATTATATCGGAGGTTTGTATCTTTATAAAAGTTATTATTAATGGCGGTCCACCGCAATTTCGCCAATGTGAAGTGAGTGAAAGAAAATAAAAGAGCAGAGAAAAGAGATTCAGTAAAGAAAATAACCACCTTATACTTAAACGCACTATTTTAGTTTAAGTATGTTTACTTTCTTACTTACTTTGTCACTTTCTGTCAGATGGAAATGTCAAAATGACAGATAAGGGCAAAACATTTTTTTTCCAAAATGCGTTTGCGTTTTAACTGAGTCTCACCTGATACCTATAATACAGAAGTGGCCACATACAAATATGACTTAAAATTTGACAACCAAACCAAATGTTCTTAGCCAATTTTATTTTTAGTTACAGCTATCGCTAACTAATAAACTAAGGTTTCAATGTATGTACGATTTTACTCTGTTAAAAACGAATCTTTAATTTTATAAGAGTTTGAAAAGATAAATGTTTGACTTTCATACAAAGTTGTTAAAAATTGTATGGACGCGTCAGCACTAAGATACGATGCCATATACAGAAACAAAGACACATATACGGGGTCAAAAGTAAAAGTAATACAAAATATCAACGTTAACTAGAGTTGATTATAAAATTTGTTCGAACAGAGAGAAAGATTAGAAACTTCTGTAATCTTTTCTATTTGTTGTGTGTATTCGACTGACAAAACTTCCACTTTGCAGTTTATTTTAATTTTTCAATTCAACTTTAATCTCCTTTTGTTTTGAATCAACAAAATAATTGGATTTAAAAAGCAATTAATGCATAAAGAGTTTTTGTAATTGAATCAGGTTTTTGGAGTTCAAAAGAAGTTTAATTGTGTTTACAAAACGAAAGAAGATCGTTATAAACATAAAATGCCTGGCCTAGCCTTTTCCCGTGAGGTCATTCGCGAAATTTTTGCATATTTTCCTGAGCTCAAGCTCTCTTCATTCCAAATGTCTACAAAATACATTCAATGGTATTGTCGTGAGCACGTGGCTAACAGACACATATTCACAACTCATTTATACATATATAATTAGTAGAAAACGAAAAGGTTTAAGTCAAAGTTAGATGGAAGCCCTTGTCTTATACAAACACATACAGTGGTGGTCACATAATTAAGGACGCTTGCGTTTTAACCATACAATTTTTTAACCAAACAACCAAAAAATCAGGCAACTTACGAATGTTGAGACAGCTCGCTTAGTTTATTATAGTTATTTTCATAGTGTTATGTCATACGGTATTCTGGTTTGGGGAAAAGCTGCTGACATACAGACTATATTCGTGTTACAAAAAAGAACCATCCGTTCTATATATAACCTAAACTCCCGTGATTCTTTAAGATTACTATTTAAAGAAATTAGTATTTTGACAGTAGCGTCACAATTTATTTATGAGAATATTTTTTATGTCATTAAAAATCAGGACTCTTTTATTAAGAACTAGCTGTTCCCGTGTCCACTTCGTTGGACAAAACATTTAATAATTTTCCCGCTAATTCACGTTCCCGTGGGAATTTCGGGAATTCCTTTCTTAGTGCACCTCTACGGTACCTAAGCTACGTCCCTTCCAAATTTCAAGTGCCTACGTTTAGCCGTTTAGGCTGTGCGTTGATATGTCAGTCAGTCAGTCATCTTAGGTCAGTCATACATAATTTTAATATAAGAAATAAAAATAAAATAGCTATTAAAAAATTTCGTGTTCGTAAGGTTTTTAAATCATTTGTGACCTACAAATGATTAATGCATCCATTTCTATAATAAATTACCTGACGAAGTTTTAAAGTTACCATTTCCAGTACTTACTCGTAAAACTTACTTGAAAAAGTCGCTGATGTCTAAAGCTTACTATAGGGTCGAGGACTATCTATCAGATAAAAGTGCTTGGCCTAAACTAAACACCCAAATAACTTAATAATAACTTAATCGTAAGAAATATGTAAACATTGTACTTATATTGTCTAGGGGACACGGTTTCTGTAGGAGAATGTATCGAAACTTTTTATGTACCTAGTTGTATTACACCATCATAATTAAGTATAATTTTCATAATTATTTTTCTATTACTTACTACTAATTAGTTCTGGAGAAAATTCAGAGTTTTGACACATTTTCCTGCTCAACTACGCGTGAATACATTTATTTCTTATCGTATGTAAGATTCATTGTTTTATATAATGCTAGGTTAATTTTTAAAATTGTATATGTATTTAAAAAACGACTAACTGTTAAGTTTATTGCGGCGCTTCTTCTCAGCAGTGGTCTCTTGCGAAGCGCTGGTAGATTTTTGACGTGTAAAAGTGCCCGTGCGGCCTACTTACTGAATAAACATCTTTTATCTTATCTTTTTATCTTTTAATTGCCTGCAAATATAACTTTTCAATTTTGAAAAACTGTAACTGATTTTATTTCTGTTTACACTTATCATTAAATAATAAACTTATTTCGAAACTTCGGGTGTGAAGTCATTGTCAGTCGTCGCTTACGACTAAATCGAGAGAAGGGGATGGAGAAAACTTAAATTCAAATTTCGACGTTGTGTTTAACACATTTACCACCAGCCAATGCTACGAATGAACGCTACACTGTAAAGTCTGTGTCAATTTAAATTGCCAAAGATGTAAACAGTACTGTTTGACAGAAAACCTCGAATTTTCATCACGCATGTTTTTATTTTAAATAACGTACCTATAATTAATAGTTTTTTAATATTCAATTGCATGTGAAAGTAATAATCAAGTGCATCAATCATTGCTAAGATCTCAATTGATCCTTAAAAGCACGTGATTATCGAGTAACAATGGTAAATTGGTTCATTTGGTTGTGTTTACATCTTTGGCAATTTCAACTGGCCTGTAGTGCTACGCTGTAGCCTGTAACAGCATTTTTTCACTATGTAGCGAAAATGTGGTACCAACAGTGGATAGTAGTTTTTTGGTTTGATAGAGTATGCTTCCGAGGCGGTCAAATGGTCACCAAATCTGAATCTGATGAGGGGATCCGTGAGGAATTGAGGGTTTTCCTCAAATACATAGAAATTCCAGTATTCTTAGTAACAACTTCAGCATTTGCATTCAAAAAGTATCATTTTGGTGAAGTGGAACTGATGATGATAACCTAAGATGGCCAACGGAACTCCTCAACGGTACCTATTTCAAGGGTGGCGATATTATTTCGATTGAGATAGTTGAGCGGCTTTAAAAAAAAAAAATAAAAAAAAAAATCGTTTATTTCGGATAAAATCCATAGGTATTAGTTACTTATGTTAAAAATCTTATACTCTATTATTAGTTTTAGAATAAGAATAAGTGTGGAGCTGTTTAACAAAGAACTTTCAATTGTTTTAATATGACTAAGTATGACTTTCCCGCTGCGTCGCTTGCGGCGAGCTTGAAATATCTCAAAGTTTTGTATCAGCTAAGAAGTGGGACTACTAACAGCTTATTATTACTCGTATCACAAAAAAATAAAATAAAATACATAAATGTTTTAAAAAACAAAAAACCTTTTAAAAGAAGTTATTTTTTGCGTTTTTGATAGCGGTTTTTTGTTTTTTTTTAACCTTTATTCTGTCTAATTATTCGATCAGGTAAGAGGTTGAGACAGTAATGGGACGATAAATGGATACACAGATACGTTATAAGTTAAAAACCCTTTTTATGCGTCGAGAGTTAAACAAAGGAACTCTGCTTTTTCGACATCAAATTGATTCATACTTTCATAAGCTAAGCGATTCGAATCCATCTAAACATTATTAGCATGCATATGCCTGAATTGTTAGTTTTAGGTATGTAGATATGTAGCATTGTTATAAATTTAAATAAAAAAACAATATTAGTTTACAACTTTCTTTAGTAAGCACTCAGAAAGTACTTACAGAAATAATCGAAAGAAAAAGACGTAGACCAGTAAAACAAAGCTTTTTTATTGAAACTAAACAACCCCCAACTTTGTCGTAAAAAACCTTTTAACGTGATGTTCTGATGTTATTATAACTTGGTGTATACATCGAAGGGTCTGTCCAAAGCCACGAGTTAATACATATTTTCATCACACTTGCTCGTAAATAGTGTCCTAACATGCTAGAAAAATCGACCGTAAATCCAAAATAATACCCGCGGGCCTTTTTTTTACCATTACGCTACTTAAGTGCGTAATAGCTTTTTTTTTAAATATTATAGGTACGTGGACTCGAACTATCACAATACGTCAGGACCCCAATTCTTGTGCCATTCGATATGAAGTTTCATTCGAGATGAAATGTCAGTTGAATACTATTTCCTAACAATCTCGCATAATAAACTATTGATCTCATATGTCACTAGAATCGGACTCCGAACACGTTTGACATTATCTGTGGTAAGTCACAGACAATGACGTAGTCTGCCGCTAATACGGCGGGTATTTGCGGGTCGTAGGACCTTGTGCAGGGTCCGTCCGGATCGCTACCACCGTCTTATCCATTAACCTACCGCCAAACAGCAGTGTTCGCATTGTTGTGTTCCGGTTTGGGGATAAGACAGCCGGTGAAATTACTAGCATAGAGGCATTCCATCTTAGTCCTCAGGGTTGGCAACGCATTTGCAGTCTTAGGATTGCTCTGTAGTCTTGTGAATGCAAATGTCTATGGGTCACAGTTTCCACTTACCATCAGTTGGCCTGTGTGCTCGTTTGTCATCTCTATGACAAAAAAAAAAAATAAAAATAATAATAAGTTAAAAATATGATCTTTTGTCTGATTTTATTTCATTTCCTCGCAATTGTGATGAAAAACATTGTATGTTACACGGGTGGTAAAGGAAATACAAAGCTCGAGTCATTAAAGCCCTCAGCCTTCGGCTTCGGGCTTCTAACAGACTCTCATTTGTAATTCTTTCTTTACCACCCTTAATACACAATGTACTATTATGTACTAGCTCGTACTAGTTTATATAACTCATGATTTATGAATGTTGTTCTACAGCTTATGCCTACAAAATAGTGTTAGGACGGTGACCTCAGGATTTTTTTCTTAATACAATCTTGATTTGAGACTGCGTCGCGACTATGCGAGTAAGCTAAGCGGTGCAGTAGTAAAAATCAGCCAATAGGATAACTCCATTACGAGACCTTAGAAAAATGGAGCGGTCCTATTGGTGGATATTTTTCTTATGCACAGCTTGGCATAGCAACTGCCCCGCATAGCTCTGATCTCTAATTGCTCTAAAACAGTAACCGACGCAAATAGCTGATGTTAGTAGGTATGTGGCAATATTAACTTACTCCTAGAGTTTAAAGAAAGTAACCAAAATGATCTTTTTTGTAATTTAGCACAACGTAGTACATTATAGAAAATGAAAATGATCCAAGAGTCCTGGCTAGTAATTTCACCGTTTGTCTTTTTCCTACACTGGAACGCAACTGTACGAACACTGCTGCTTGGCGGTAGGTTAAATGATGAGATGGCGGTAGCGTTCCAGATGGACCCTGTACAAGGTCCTGCCGCCTCTGACCTTGGGGCTTCAAATGCAACGATCAATTCTACTCCTCAAATTCTGTTTTTTTTCTATTACTTTGAAAATAAGTAATTCTTGATTACGTGACACTAATAGTCAAATCAGTGAATTTAAAACGTTATAGACCAGGGTCGATAATTTTTAAAACCAAAAAAAATAATAGTAGGATGAAACCCATTAGAAAAGGAGGAGAATATTATAAAAATAAAAGGAAAAATAATTTACGGGCGATCTGAGGTCGGGAAGGGGGTGGGGGTGAGTTTTTAAGGGTAAAAAACGGTTTTTCTCGATTTCCGGCAAAACTAAAAGTCCTATCGAAAAAAATCAAATGGCAAAGTTGTAGGTAATAAAAAGATCTAAAACTTTTGTATTTACACTTTTTTCACATAACCTCAAAATTTATGTGAAAAATCCAAAAAACCAAGTTTTTGGTTTTTTATTTTTATCTTTTACAAACATTATTTTTTTTTAACGAAATTTGGTGAAAACTTACCTTTTTATGTCCCAAATACGCTGTAATTTATTTGATTAAAAATATTTATTTTTTCACCTTATTTTGAATTAATATCGAAAAAACACCCTAATTTTCAATCGAAAATTCACCCGTCAAAATATCAGCTTTTTTCAAAAAGTTGGTATGGTTTCTGTTCGTTGAAATCTCTACTTTACGATGGTGAAAAAAAATATATATGTTACTACAGTAAATCTTCTCAGAAAATGCAATCATCCATACTGATAATCTGAAAAGACAAAATCGAATTAATAATGCCTTCACTATTTTATCGTGAATAAACTCCCATGAAAAAAAAAATATTAAAGAAATAAATGTCAAAATGTATAAAAAATATATTATTATTATAAATCTATTAAAAATGTATAAAATATATATGGAAATCGGCCAAAAGTTTGTTATTAAAAATATATCGAATACTGGTTAGGCTAACGGTTGTAACAGCTGCTACGAAATATATAGTATATAATAGTAGGTATGTATGTAGTACGACCCAGACCCGCCTAGCCTCTTCCCCACTTCTCCACGAAATACCTTTTGATGGGCTACAATTTTTCGTAGGTCAC